>BMAO01011256.1:0-71716 GCA_019973975.1 Trichonephila clavata
TGTTGTACTTCGTTCAGTTACGTATTGCTGTGATTTTAATTTTCTAATTATTAAAATTTAATTTATAAACATAAAATTAAGATATATTCCTTTTATTGTCTAAACTACTACTGCGGGCAGATTTTTCTCTCAGTAATTTAAAATGAATTACATACATATATGTTTTCCGTTCATTTCAATATAATAAAAAGATTAGATATAGTATAAAGTTAATACATTTTCCTTTAAAATTAGTTTTTACAAATATAATATATTTCCTTCAAATACTTCATTATCGCATTTAATTCTACGTCTTTTCAAAAATATTACTTCTAGACACTTTTACCATTATACATTACAATTTTCTTTTTGTTTAAAATTCAGCAAACTGGGAAGATTGAAAGAAGCTTCTGAATGTTAGTTATTCTAATTTTTAAGAAATGCAGCCATAGAAGAAAAGTTTCGGTTAAAACATTTTCATAAGCATTTCCTTTGACTCTAACAAGTTCTAAAATAATGATCTTGAACTCACAGCCGAGGTGTTTCTTTATTTGAACTATTGGGAAGGGGTTCATTAAGATTCATTGTAAAGGCTATTAATTTAAGTACATTTGTATCAGGTTTCCCAGGCTACTAATCCTCTTGGGAAAAGTACTCTTTTTAACTGTGATTTTAGCTGCAAACCGCTTTCCATCGGATGACTTGATTTTATGTAAATGCAAGTTTCTATATAAGTGTTAGTCGTGGAGTAGCCGAAGATGGTTGAAAATTGATTATAAGTAGAAAGCATTGTGTGAGCGACCAGTGTTACAGTTAGATTAATAAATTTGATTAGTCCCCGGTTTTAGTTAGAGTGCATTCTCAGTATTCTTATAAAGTCAAATACGTGTAAAAAGGAAATAAAAGTGTTTAATTTGAGAAATTTCTGATTATTTTTCGAAACCTCTCACACCGATCGAAGGATTACGACATTGGGCTTAAGAGTAAGTGCCAGCCTTGTCTTTTGAGCTCGGTTCAAAATTTCGAGGTCCATTGGCAATAAACCTCTTGCTGCTTTGAAGTACGCTGCTAATAAACAGTCATGTCAAATAATTATTAAACGTTTTTATTATAATTGCTCATTATATATCGGTTTACTCATTTCATATATTTTTATTTTTAAAAAAATGTTCTTTTCTTATTTTTTTCATTTGGAAAACTTTTTTGATTTTGATTATAAGTTCTTATAATTTAGTATTTTACAAATAAAAAAAGGAAAAATGAAGAGATTGAATTAATAACAAAAAACATTTTACTTACATTTAATTTAATTTTAATATTCTTACGCCAAATATTGTCCACACACAGATAGTCAATCACAAAACGTCATTTTTTTATTCTGTTATAAAGCATAAATAAAGAATCGTTAGTATTTTAAATGCAACTTAAAATACAATTTTAGTTTTTTTTAAATTAAAAATTTGAAATCCAATTCAAATCTTAGAAAATAATGATGATATATTGGTATCAAAAGGACTCTAATAATAATACTGTAATATACCATATTGAAAATTTTCTCTAAATTCATGTTATGTAAATTAAAAGAACGTTGATGAGGGTTTAATAAAGCATGTTAAGAGTAAAGCAATTTTTAATGTTAAAGGAATAAAAATAGAAAGTATGCGAAGTAAAAAAGTGGTATGTAAATAGTATGTATTTTCTTGTCATGTGTGTACAGTTAAATATTTCGTGTACTACGTGAAATTTTAAAAAAAAATTAATAATTAGATTTTAGTGTCTAATTTAATTAATTAAAAACTAAGGAAGTCTTATAAATACTATTTATAATTGTGCTTTATATTTTTAAATATTTATTCGTATAATTTAAATATGAAATAAAATATGTTTATGTAGGCTTATTCTAGCGATATTTAATTAATATAAAAGCCTTCTTGAAATATTTAAATATTTTTCCTTATATCTTTAATAAATAAAGTTTATATTCTTTGTTGCATTTTGTTAGAAATATCTTATACGTTTCTTGATGTTTCATAATGCCACGTTTCTCTTATCCCCAAATATCAGAATAGTATTAAAAGCGCTAAAGCACACTATCAAAGGCCTTGGTAATTTCAATGCTGCGTTGAAAAGAAGCAACAAAAATAACTAGATAATGCACACACATGTTGTTTTTTCCAGAGATTTAACGAAAGAAAATAGTTTGAAAGGGTCTTCCTGAAAAACTAATAGATGCTTTAAACCTAAATTAAATCAGAACATACTATGTACACTCTCAGTGCCAAAATGGTTCTAAAAATCTGGAATGGGAAAAAATCTTGTCGTTTTCTGAAAGAATTGTCTCTGCTTCTGAACTTTAAGTTAGTTTGTTATGACAAGAAAACGAATATCTCTAGACTATCTCTGTTCCTATTTCTCAAGTTATTCTCTCGACGATGGATGCTAATAAAGAACTAAGTAATGTCAAAAATAAATATTTCTTCTTTCTTTATTGTGAAGTATTTAAAGATAAAAATGCTTTGTTTTATATACATATGTTATTATAAAGCAAATTAAACTTTTAAAATAGATTTAATATTCATCGTTTTATTAGATGAAATAAGTTAGTCTGTAAATTAGCTAAGTAAACTGCATATTAACTAAGATGATCCGTTAAAGTGCGGAATTTCGATCAATTTCTCAAATTACTTAGATATATGAGAGTTACCTAGATAATCTGCACATTACCTACTAAATACGATACTAGTTAAATTGGAAATAAGATCTCAGGTGGAACAACAGAGATGTCTTTAATACGCTAAAGGAGACGCCCGTACAGTTACACAAAATGTTTTGAATTTAATAGTTTTCTATAATTTTTGGTTGCCTCTATGTTTTGTATGATATAAAATAGATTTTGTGCTCAAAACTTCAAAAAATGATAGCAATTTAATAAGCTTATGAAGTGATTTTAAAATGCTACTCCTATAAAAATTAACATACATATATGAAATTTGGTTACATATCAAACTATGTATAATAAATGTTAGTATGGGCTTTTGATAAGATGATTATTATTCACACAATACTTTATTTTATGAATGCTTGTAATTCACTTAAAAATGTGTAAAATTCTAAATTCAATTTTTAAATATAAGTGTGCTAGGATTGAAAATGCATACCCACTTTTATTACATGTTCCTTGCAACAAGTGAAAAAAATTTCCATGTATTGTGCACAATAGAAAAAAAAAGCCTTAGCATTTTTAAGTGAAGACAAACTAGTTATATCGTTCTAAGATATGTAGTTTAAAATTTTGATTTATCATAGGACGTAAATAAAAACAGAACGTAAGCTATCATAATTCTGTAGTTTTTAAGTTTGGGCTTTCAAATTTTTGAGGTTATGAAAAGAAATATAAAAATAATTTAGACTAAAAAGTATTAGATTTGATTGTTTTGACCGACTTTTGTTAATTGAATCGTACTGTGTCCCCTTAAATTGTAAATGATCTTTATTTTTTGATACAGAAATAATTAAATTAATATAGTCGGACAATCAACACATCATTAGATAGAATCAATCATCAATCAATTGAAAAACTACAATACCAAGAATCAAAGAGTTTAATATATTATTAAATTTAAGGAAATTGACATAATGTGTTATTTATTTGTTATTCGATATTTGAAGAATCAGGTTAATGTAAGAAAGCAAACAACTGATAAGTTGATAGAATTAGGAGATTTATATTAAAAACGGTTAATATTTTCCTTGCTTGAAGTCTTTCATGTTATTATCTAGTTGTATTTTCTTGTGACTATTCGTTTCACAGATAACTACCATAGGCTCCCTCCATTAGGATCGCTTTACCGCAAATTACGTAAACTAAAAGCGGAAGGAGAGGGAAGGAGTAGGGAAAAGAAATTAGAGCAACAATATTTTGAACTTTTACGATAAGGAGGTAGTTAATGTGGGTTAACAGGTAATCTGCGTGGCATTGAGTTAATAACATATATTTGTGTTGGAATAACGTAAACATTTATTACTTTAATTTTCAATTCATTGTTCAGAATTTTATTTGTAAAATGATGCATTGACATTTTATGAGTTTTAATTTATTGTAGATGTTATTTAAAGACACGTTTATATAAACAACCTTTAAGAAAAATTCTAATAACATTAAATCCGTTTAGAAATAATTTTGCGATTAAAATGTAAAAAAGAAAATATTTTCATCAATTTTAAAACATATACATGCTAAACTATTAATTTTGGTTTCTTCATTTGTATATGTAGTTTATATTCATTTCTGATTCAAATAAAAAATGAAAAATAAAAAAAATAATTTTTGTCTTTTCAGAATGATCATAATCAGGAAAAATAAAGCTGGGAATAGTTGATTGACTTGGAAAAGCGTGTTATTTTTGTATTTAATCAGATCTCATGACACCTTTTAATTTCTATTTAAAGCAAATGATAAGAGCAAAATTGATGATTTCTTATATTTGTCTCCTTGAATACCTAAATCCGATTTAAAGTCCGTTATCAAAATAAACAATATACTTTAGGTATACTTTTTTGCATTAAATTAGTGTGGATGAATTATTTTTAAGCATTTTAGTTACTAATACGTTAACTATTATTTGTTATTTGTAACCGTTATAGAATATCAGCTGTCTACTAATTATTAATTGTTTGGTGTGTTAAGAAATATATTGGACGTACCAATGGAGGGGGACTATACTGTCGGGAGACCCCGGTAAAAATATGTGGCACCCGATAATGAGAGATGACGAAGTGTATGAAAGTGACCCAACATGGAGTTTAAAAGGGTCGGCTGGTGGAATTCGAGAGGGGCATTTCTCGACTTCTCGATCTCGATGAATTGACGGAATCTTCGCTCTCCAAATTTTGAGTTTGCAGACGCAGTTACACTCAAGGAACTACGGAGGAATTTTGCCGGCTAATGAACTTTTGCGAATGGTGAACTATAGGTTTTCGGAGTCTGTGGCGTAACAGATGGTTATACCTGAAATGAACTTTGAACAAGAATTTTTCCACAGCGACAGGCTGTATTCTTTATTAAATTAATATTGAATTTAACTCTTTTTATTATTTAATCTAGAAATAAAATGTTTTAGCTGTGTGACATTCACACTACCCAGTCATGACGCACAACATGCATGCGTTAAGCTTCAAAATGATAGAGATATAGCATCCAGCAATCAATTCAAAATATACAGCCACATGTCTAGTAACACATCTGTCGGTAGCATGGTTATTTTTTGCTAAGTCAAAGCGTGGGAGTACTAGCCATAGTTTACTATTTATTCCTTGTCTTAAATGAGAAATCAATCCTGCTTTGTCTTTATTTTTTAGAACACTGAAATTTGGCGAAACAAAAATTGTTATTTTATCATCAGTGTCATCTTTATCGTTTTTATTAGTGTTTGAATGATTTATAGTAATGTACAGTAGCAGTCCATAGAGGTGACAGGCACTGTACACTAACAAATATATTATTTGAAAGCAAAGAATCATATCTAGTAAATTTAGTAAAATATTTCTTGGACATGAAATAGTACTAATGGATCAATCATATGAAATGCCACATAACTGTAACGAACTCATTTTTGCTAACATGAAATCTGCAAGAAATTAATTTTAACTATGTCCCCCACCCCAAAAGTATGCAAAAAAGTGAAATTATTTTTTTTAATAATATTCAATGTGAGTTGGAATTAGATCAGTTTGTTTCATACATGTTGGCAGATTTGTCAAATACCGTATTTACTCGAATCCAAGCCATCATCGATTCTAAGAGCCACTCCTAATTCTCAAAATAGTTTTCTAAAAAAATGTTGTCATCCATTCTAAGCCGCACTCCAGTACTCTACTCGCTTTTGAGAAAAAAGGAGGGGAAATGTGTATTAAGTTCATCATGTTCGTATTTAAGGAATTGAAAAAATTAATGAGAAATAATAATAATTTTGTTTATTTTACCAGTATTAAAAATTTAAAATACAGCTTCCTACAGCCACTCTAACCGTCAGTATCATGTTTCAAAAAGAATTCATCACTCCCATCGTCACAGCTAACATCGGAATTGGTGCTGGCATCGCCATTTTCCCACATGGCACCATCTTCCGGGCCATCCAATGCATTTATTATGCAACATTTTTTTTAATGTATTATAGAAGAATGTAAAATGATTATATATTAAAGACAATTGAACATTTATAAGCAAAAATTATATTTTGTTTACGCCATCAACGTATATTTGTTTCATCGTCTCAAATTTTCAATGGCCGCTGCTAAATTTTAGTTTATTTTTTCTGCATATATAATTGTCGCCCTTTTCATACTTGGGTTATGGTGAACTTATCTTGATACTAATACTATATCTTTGATGTTCGGGTAATTAAAAGAAAGCGTAAACAAAAAAAAAATTTTGAATACGGACAGACAACGAGTTTAGGATAGACTAAAGACTGCAAATAATCTGCAGAATGGGATAACTCATCGATGCAATTGGTTAAAATGGATGGTTAAATTTTTCTTTCTTAAAACGGGTGGAAACTTAATTTCTGCCACTCAACAAATGCTATACCATCGATTCTAAGCTCCTCCCGCTTTTCAGAAGCGTAAAAACTGGAAAAGTAGTGCGTCTTAGATTCGAGTAAATACGGTAAGTTATCAGTATGATTTTGAAAATTTTCTTTTTTGAATATTCAACAAAAAGTTATTTGTATAATATTGTCATTTGACTCTTTTCTTCTTTTTTTTATTCGGTTTCTTTATCTTTTGTCTTTCTATTTTCTTGCACAAAAACTCTGCGGGAAACTATATTCCTTCAGTAGTGACATCTTTACTTAATACTAGAAGCTATATATATACATATATGTGTGTTTGAACACGGTGTGATAAATGACTCAAATGCTATAATTTGTTATAAGTAAATAACTTCTGAATTCCATAAGAATTTATTCAGTTGACAAGTAAGTACGAAAGAAAAAAAAACCTCGTTTGTAGACTAAGATAATTAAGGAGATTTCATAAGTAAAATCTCTTTTATTTACAACTGCTTTTTGTAGTTCTTTCATTCCTTTAATTTCCATTGTCTTCTTTTGGATGATTAATAATTTAAACTTACTTCAAAATATGTAGTGAGAACTCTCCAAGACTAATGGCATAGTTAAGTTCTTTAAGAAAGTTTTGTGAAGTATGGTCATTTGTCGTAATTTTATTTTAAAAGAAACATGTAAAGGATTTCTTTCAGAAGTTTATATTTTCAACACATGAAAACCAAGTGGGAAATCGTTTTATTTCTCTTAAAAGATGAATAAATATTTATTCTTTATGGTTTTTTATATCAAAAAAGTAATAAAATATAATATTTAGGGTGTCCAGCTATGTTTGAAACCATGATTTTGAAAACACTTACAAATGAATAAATGTTTTGATATTTAGTGTCACTTAAATGACAAAAAACATATAAATTTGTCTTAAGATTATTACTACACTAAAAAAATCCTCTAAAAGCAATTTTTGCCATAAAATGAAGAAAAAAGAGCATTCTTTCAAAACATTTTTCTTTTATGGAAAAATGCTTCTAGAACAATAATATTTCGTTTATATATATATTTATAGATAAGAGCCTGAACTAGGATTTTTGAAAAATTCATATTACTTTCAGCGTTAAAATCAATTAAAATAATGACCGATATTCTTCTGCTAAAATTTCTCTACTCTGATAGATAAAAATTTAAATAAATCCATTTTTAAATAATATATTTCAAAAATCCTAGTTCAGGCTCTGTAGTCTTAGCTATATATAGGCAAAATTTGATTATGGAAGCATTTTTCATAAAAAAAAGAATGTTTTGAAAATATATATCATTCTTTCTTCACACACACTTTTTGCTAAAAAAATTCTTTTGAATAATATTTTCTTCTCATAATATTCTTAAAATAATTTTATATGTATGTCTTATCCAAATGACATTAAATAACAAAAGAAAATATTGGTTTATATGCTTTTTCGAAACCATGTTCCGAACATAGTCGGATATCTTAACGAATAAAATCTGACACACTGAAAAAAAAGGCAGTAAAATATTTAAAAAATTACTGTGTTTTTTTTTCAAACCTTCAATATACTGCATTAAAAATAATTTTTGTAGTTTTGTGTTACAGGAAATATATTCCTCACTTAAGATAACTAGCTGGAAAATAAACTATATCGTGATGTTTCTTACCAACAACATTTTCAAGCTGTTTAAGTTTTCTGATAAAATATTTTGATAAATATTTCCAGTGAAATAATGTAAGTTTTACTTTGAAGCATGAATGAAAAACTTGTGTTAATTCCAAAATTAACAATTTTATACATGAAAAACGAAAATAATATTTAATTAAGGTAAAACAATTTCAGTAATTACACATCTGATAGTATCTGCTTATTAATAAGTTTGTTTATATAAATCAGATTCTGATTATTAATTTTGCTATCTTAAGACAACTAACATCCGTTAATTAATAAACTCTGATTTTTAACTTATTTTAACCTTTAAATTTGACATCTTGCAGTTTTATTCAAAATATGATCACTTTTTGACATAACACGGACACAAAGTCTTTTGACCAATCATCCATCATGGAACACATTAGGTTCATAAGAATTTCCATCGCTAATTTCCTTAAAAAACGTTGAAGTCTTTTCCAATTAGGATGTCGTTTTTAACACAACTTTTGCTTCCAGTACTGAACCAAATGTATAGTAGAGTGGTTTTAAATCTGGCCTGAATACTGTTGAAAAGTCCAATTTTTTCCATTCAACAGGTTTACGTTTAGGAGCTTCACTAACGGTTCTATGATAGTGTCTTGATAACCTTTACAGTGTTTTTCACACTTTTTTGCAAAACTGAATCTCTGAAACGCCTTCATATGTAGCACCCCAAAAACCCATTACAGAAGCCGGATGAGGAAATATGACACCCTTTTTTCTTCTATTTAGCTTTTTGAACACTTCTTGTGTATACTTGATCATTCTGATTTTTGAAAGATTTTTTTCGAGGTCAAAAATGTTCTAGTCAGTAAACAGAATTCTTCTTGGACCGTTTTGAGCCTGCTCTCAGAACAGTGCTTTTGGTTTAAAATATATCTGATGCATTAATTTCTTTATCTGAAAATAGCAAGTAATTCCTCGATAACTTCGTAGTCTTGCTATCTTTTTAGCTATTGTTTACTATTAGACATTATGTTGTTTTTGAAACGTTCATCGTTGGAATTGTCTTTCGAGTAGAATTTTAACAAATTATCTCCCTGACTGTTTTTACAAGAGTTGGCATTCTCACCGAGTGTGAAAGACTTCTTCTAGTAAGGGGTCTGTTACAGCGTTGGCCTCTGAAAATCTCTTAGTTGCTCGATAAAATAACCTTTTCATGTCTAAATATTTAAAAATCTTAAAATCTCCAACTGTTTTTGTGATAGACGTTTAACTGCTGCACACTTCTGATCAAAGTGTTAAAGGAAAGACAACAATTATCTGAAAAATATTGCACATAATCTGTAACGAGGGATATTAGAATCTTGTGTTGAACTCTAGTCTCACTGCAGACGGTTTAAAATTATTGCATCAGAAATTATGACACAACTAGGTACATTGGTTTTAATACGCACACGTAATGTTCGAGTCAGTGGACCAGTATTTTGAATTCTTAACATAAAAAGTGTTATTGCATCATATGTTATTAGGGAAGAAACTATATTTCTTTCGATAAATAAGGAGTTTTTAAGAGAATAAACTTCACACATTTAAAGAAACATTTCGAATAAGAAAATATAAGAACATGAATGTTTTTTGTGATAGCGTTTATTGAATTTTACTTTAAAACATATAACAATTTAGAATTATATTTTATAAAAATTGCTCGAACATAACTTTTGTGCTCGTAACACAATTGCGGTCATCCACCTTAATATAACAGTATAAGATATCAGCTAAGAGTGCTATTCGTCCCTTTGTTTATAAAATTATAATCCTGCTCCTTTGTGTGCACATAGCCACGCGTGTGTGGCGTATGGAGGATGGGGAAAGAAAAGGCATAAATAAGCAAATTTTCTCTTGAAATAAACAAATCTTTTGTGAGCACTGTCAATGTTATTTTATAGGGTAATTTGCATTATACACTTTACAAGGTCATTTTTAAGCGTTCAGAATAATTTTACTGATAGTAGCTCAAAGAAGAGGATTGTATTTCGAAAAGGCGTACATATACGTCCGGAGCATTTAACGTACCAATTGAATGAGATGAAGGCAGTCAAGGGGGTAATATTCGATAGACAGTGCGAAAAAGAGAGTATGTGCGATTTTATTCCAGAGTAAATTTGTAGCTTGTGTTAATAATAACCGTGATTTATATATTTTTATATGATGTTAGGTTTCGTCGAGGTAAGACAATTTTCAAAAAATTCCAAATCCATTTCTTCCAAAATTTTCGGAAAAACAGAATACTTATCTTCCCAGATATTTACATGAGCATTAAACACGCTTGTTCATTTATTTTAAATTTAATAAGTTTAGAAATGGAGCAATTGTTCAAGTGGCATGATTCTACACAATGCATTTTTGCTTTTTCTTAGGGCCTACATTTTTTTTATTGTTTCTCCATGCAACTTATCTTCTCCAGATAATAACAAAATTATTAAATACGCTTGGAAGCACGCATTATCTGGAGACTTGCTTCACATTATTTTTTATTTTGCATATATTTTGGACTTTTTAGCTTGAATAATAAAACTAGATACAGTTTCAAACACCATTTTCAAGTCTTATATCTTTAAAGCTTGAATACCTAATTATATCTCAGGAATTCATTTTATAAGTATAGCAAAACTCAGAAAGTTAAATCGTAAAAATGAATGAAAAGTTTATTTGCATGTGTCATGAAAAATAAACGAGGATAAAGATCCAGTGCCAGCTTTTGTCCTGTTCATGGACAAATAGCAACATTGTTAGCGACACCAGTTTTTTTTCTTCTTTTTTTTTTTTTTTGTTTTTTTTCACTTAATAATGCAAATTAAGGATGAAATTTTCTTAAATATAACAGCATTTTGTAAAAATGTCAAAATAATTCTCTTAAAATAATAATTAGGTTGCATATAGATAAATAAGATCCAATGTACCAGTAAGAGAATAATTGTTTTCCTGAAATAAACAGTTTTCAAAATATTTTTGGCTATGAATAAATTAGATAATTTAAATGATTTTAACTCGAAAAACTCAAATACATCCTTAAATTGAGTTTTTTTACTGTATTTATCATATCTTAACTGTATCTTTTCTGAATTGCTTACACTCGTATAATACTTATTACTTTGAATGTTCAGTTTATCTTTTAAAAATATTGAATACATGATTTTTGCATATAAAAAAAAAGGAATTGAGTTATCTAGAAAATTAATTTTTAAAAAACTAGGATCATTTTTGGTTTTGTTTTTCACTAGTCACAAAAGTAATAGTTTTTTATAATGTTCAAAATAAAATCTAAAAGCTCGTCAAGCATTAAATTTTATAGTATGAGTTTTTGTCTGAAGTTTTCCATGATTTAATTTTCATTTATGGAAGGAAAATTGTATTTAAAGTATTTAACATTTTTCATGTGAATTATTTCCACGAATGAGTTTCCTCGTGCATACTTTTTTTGATTAATTCCTACTTTGGATAGTCAGGGTTTGTGTAATAATAATTAAGGCCTTTATATTGTACGTGAAAAGAAGCGCGGGTGTGGAAACTTTGCTTACTTTATTATAATGTGCAAAAACATATATAATTGTATAAATCACAATAAAATTTCATAAATTTTTCTTAAACGTGCATTATTAATTAAGATGGTTTTCATATTTACTGAAAAACTTGCGCACTTAATAATGAATCAATAGCCTTTTTATACAGATGTATTTTCATAAAATTTTACAAAAAACTGTCCTTAAGGCGATATGGTACCATCTTCACAATTTTTTTTATTTTTAATATTTGATATTTGGTTTTAATTGTATTTTATAAAAGTTAATATGAAATAATTATTCCATACACAAAATTTTTAATTTGTTGCAAAATGTTTGTAAAATCTAAATTTTTTAGCTTTTTAAGCATTTTTTAAATCCCTAAGGCTTTTTTAAATATGTCTCTTTTCTTTCAAATTTTTTTCCAAGTACCTTATAATATACTACAATAAACTGTGTATGGATTTTTTTCTGCTGCTGCTCTTAAATTTTTATTAATTCTTTTATAGTTTAAACTTCCAAAAATTCCCCAAAAAACATTAATTTTGATTTTGAAATTTTTTAGAAAAAGTACTAAACATGTTAGAGCTAATTTCATCGACAGTTTTAAAAAACATACATTTCAGAACATGTATAAAAAATTTCAAACCCATACTTAATTATCAAAAAAGCCTTAGGGTTTTGAATAACAGTATATGTACAAAAATTCAACATGGAGAAATACGAGTTTGAAGTTTTCATTCCATGAATAGCATGATATAATATTCATCGAATAGTCTGAAACTTTTATGAAATGTTAATTAGCTTATTTAAAACTACTTACCATAAAAAATTGCACAAGTGTAGAACAATTAAACAGTATACTGCCATAATGAATATATAGAAAAAAACGAATGAAAGATCAATATTTCATAAAACTCTATCTTAATAATTATAAAAAAAAGTAAATACACACACTTCAGAGCAAATTCCATGCTCAGAGCTAATGCACAACATGTACAAAAATGTGTATGCCTTTATTTTTATTTCCATGATTTTAAAAGCCTTCGCATGTTAAATATTTTACACGAATAAAAGCAAAATCAAGTAGCAATTTATAGGTCATATACTTTAAAATCTAAGAACTGTATATGTGCATTTGCTTAAATAAATATCTTAAAATATTTTAATAATAAAAGTGTTGAATCTCGCACACATGGGATACATAACATCACCAAAAACAAATATATAAAAATGGGAGAGTTTTTCTATTCTTGCGAATTAGATTTTTAATTATCTGAGTTATCAAAATGAGATTTAGTATTTGTGCTTTGGAGAATCCGTTTTGGTTTTAATTTCATTCATAACAATATCATAAAAAGCACGCATAACTTTTAAATCTTGACCAAATCCATTTGATCTTCCAGTAAATAATTCACAAACTAGAATTTTTACATGAATTGCACAATTCTTTTTTAAAATGATTTATTATTGCATATATAATGTCAATCTCATTGATGCGCATTAGAGAAATAATCAATTCATTTTTTATCAGGCTCTTTTCTAGCAGATAATTTGAAATGTATGGGTGGTAGTTGCTGTTTAGCATCAAACATTGCTCCATTATTTAATGAAAAATGCAGGTATAGCTTTGAAATTATGCAGGCATATTTATAAAGATTCGGGTATCAAATAAGCCAATAAAAAGTTTTTCGACAGTTTAATGATTTTTAGGGTACCATATCGCCTTAAATCTGTTCTGAAATTAACCATTCATAAAATACATATATAATATATATTGTTCCTATTCCTTTTTTGGAGAACACTTTATGGTATTTTAAATCATTTAATTCAAAATATTAGTTTTTTAACGATAGTATAAAATTGATCTAAAAATACAGAGAATACGTATATTTTTTCTCTTTCAATTCCCACGAATACACTCACACTATACTTGAAAGAGTGACCTTTTTTATCTATCCATCTTTAAAAAAAGTACGTGTTTCTCCTGTTCTATGCTTTATTCAGTTCCTGTGTTTGTTGTTATTTTTTTAAATTTCTGTTTCTGTGTTGTACTTAGTTTGTATTTTACATTTTTTTCTGTGTATTTTTCATTTCTTTTGATCTCGTTTCATCTTAAAGATAAAGTATGTATCGCCTGCTGCATTGCAAAAAAAGTACGCATTTGTAAATCAGAAAATATCGGAAATGCGTTCAGAAGGGACTTTTTTTTAGCTTTTCTGGCGTCTTTTTGTCAAATAACATAAAACATTAAAAGTTTTACAAAAAATAGATATAAATTAGCACGTATTGATTGATTTACTTTTTACAATAAAATAAAGCAAATCGGATTGATTGTGCTTAAACGTATATATAAATTTATCTTCCTAAGGGATATTTTTTTTAAAAAAATTCTGCACTTTCATATTATTTTCATACTTTACTAGATCCTACAAGAAGAATGTTTTTATAAACTAAGCATTGAATTTCTTTAAAAAATTTAAATGCCAAACGAATTCATCACTTAACTCATTCTTTTTAAAGAGTATAAGTGAGAGGAAGATTAAGATTGCAGCAAAATAAGTACACTTTTTTTTTTGTTGAAAATTCCTCTTATCAGCTTTTCTGCATTTCAAACCTGGTTTTCTTGTTTTTAAAATATATTTTACATTTTCTACACAAAGCTACTTAGGCAAGACTCTTTTCATGCATAAATACAGTATTAAAGCATACATAAATATTTATGCATAAATGATTTAAGAGTAAGGGCACATTTCATGAGTCACAAATATCATGGGATCATACATTCAATCGATTTCATGAAAGTGCATTTTTCACTTGGGTCTCTAATCCTGCTACCCTTGAGATCTGCTACTAACAGCTTTCGAATTTAAAGCCATTTAGAAATTTATTTTGTTCCTGCGAAAATATACCATTTCTATTCCTTACTATGCTTTAAACACAAATCTAGAGAACCAGCCACTTACTGGATTTTTATCGTTGTGAGTTAATCTTAGTTTTGAAAAAAAAATTAAGACTGTATGTTTTGCTTTTCTCAGAAGGCTTAAAATGTTTTTATAATAATTTTTTATCATCAGAATATCCCTGCTCTTTCTGAGAATTTCTTATAAGCTGCTTAACTGTAATAAGTACTAAAGAGAGAATGCGATGGATTTTTTTTTTTTTTGCGAAAACAAAAACATATGGAAAGAAAAATGGTATGAATTGGAAAGAAGAAATAAATTTAGTATGGTATTTTATACTATTTATATTCAGAACTCTTATTTTTCTTCAAAGAAAGTTTTTCCATTTTACACTTCAATTATAATTTAAAATATTTTAGAAACTTATTTTTTTCATTTCATAATACATCATGATATATAAGCCTCTAATGATAAAATCAAGTTTGATACGTTTTTTTTTAATAAAATGAAATAAATTTTAAGTTCAACTGAATATTTTTTTTCATTGATTAAGAACGTCGTTTATTTTTTTTTCGAAAAAGGAATCTTTGTTCATCAGAAATTATTTAAATACATTATAGTATAGATATACCCTATGAATTTGTATACATTATAATAACTATACTGTGTAAATAATTAGGGACAAAATTTGTATTGATACTATGCCAAAATAGAAACTGATAAATACACGCAGAAATAACTTCTTGAGCACATTTTGGCTTTGACTCCACTTGATTAGTGTGTATAATCTTGACTTCATCATTGTGAAAGCACACTTTAATTGTAGCATTAGGTATAACGTGTATTTTCGTTGTACAGTCCATTTTAGTAAAGCAATTCTTCAAAATACTTGACAAGTTCTCTGTGATAGTAGTTTCCCGACCCGCGGGGGGTCGTTGACCGAAACCAGTCAATAGATCAAATAGTAATGGGCCACCCAAAGAACATTAATATTTTCTATTTTGTAGAATGAGGTGTATTTTTCTGGATTTGTGGGAATTTTTATGGGAAAAAAAGAATATAAATCACTCTATATTCATTTTTTGGTGTAACTGTCAGAAGTGGTGTAACTGTTTTAGTCAGAAGGCATATTTTAATACAATTAAATTAAAACAATCTAAATTATAAGCAATCAGCTCTTCCCCCATCTTTCAGTGGGCCTCGGTAAAATTATCAAATATTGACAGATTCATGGCGATAAAAAAGTTGGGAAGCACTGCTATATGCCAGTGCGCTTCAAGCGGTCAACCTTTGGTAATTTTACCACGTTCCGCTATGGGTGGAGCTTTAATTGTTTTTATTTTAGATTGTTTTGATTTAAAAATGTTAATTTAATTGTACATGACTTCAGAATAAATTATAAATACACCAAAAATGAAAATAAAATCATTTGACATGGCATTTAAAGTAATTTCCATTGAAAGTCGCACAAACCCAAGAAAAATATACCACAGTAAATAGAATAGAAATAATTTAAGGTTCCTTGTGCGGCACAGAACTATTTGATCCGCGGACCGATTCGCGGCCTGGGGGTTGGAGAACTTGGGACTATCTATGGTATTTACTACTTTAATCTTGGCAATGGCACGCCTGTATCCCACCCTCTGCAGCACTAAAATTGAAGCAAAACACAAATTTCCTTAAACCTTGTTCATTTTACTTTTAAAAATAATAATTAATTGCAATCAATAACAATTTTTAATATAATGATTTATTTGTGGATCCTGGAGGACGAATTATCTCGTCTCACGTGTTGAAAGTGTTAAGTCAGGTGAATTCCCAGGCCAATCAAGCATATTAATTTAATTTTGAAGAATGAAAGTAATCACCCATTTTTTAATTATGAAAATAAGTCAAAACATTTTTAAATGTCTCAGAAAAAGTTCTCAACTTAAATTTAGGAGTGGCTCAACTGATTCATGAATGATCACACATTAGTAGAGAACCATTAGCATTCTGGAAGACCATAAAGTCCTTGAAATGCAGCTGTAATGAGAGGGGATGAAAATCTGGTAAAGAGGAACAATTTTCAGTACATTCAAGAGAGTTGTGAAGAAGTTGCTATCACTAAATGATCAGCATATGAAAATTAGGTGATGAACTGAACATGCGCACAGTTGCTGTGAGATTTGTGCTCAAGAAGCTGTTGGCAGCATAGAACGAGCTTCAACTTCCTGCCAAAACTAAGACATCCAACCGTTGCCCTACCCTTCTATTCTCAAGACAGGAATTTTTCCGACTTCTTGTCCGTTTCGAAATTGCAGACGATATTGAAAAAGTCTTTTTGAGAATGAGAAGAGATATTGTAAGATGAATCATTTCTAAAGTTCGTAGTGTTTCAGAAATTAAAGGATCTTTGATCTTGAGGAGACACAAAAAGTTTATTTTAAATGTAATCACGGTCGCAACTCTTTTTGTAAATGCTTTACTTTTCCCTGTCAAATGATTCATAATTTTTCGTCAACTGGGTACATACTTACAAAAACACAAGTAGACTTGCACACTAAGTACACTGGTGTCCAAAAGTTAAGCATAAATCGTAAAATGCGAAAAACATGAGTAAATATTCGTAAAATTTTTCCAAATTTCTTGCGGATATTAATTGGGTGAAGAAAAACATTGGGTTTGTGCAAAACTTTTCAGTCGACTGACGTCCTGCGCGAAACACCGGCGCATGTCGGAACGCGGAGAAACCGATTCACGCAGCATAGGCAGTTCAGACAAGTTTCGTGCAACTACTGTGCGAAGAACGTTTTAACCATCAAACAAGGTGAATGATGGCACAAAGACGCCAATTGGACATGTTTACGAAAGGAAGAATCGTTGGAATGCTTGAATCCTCACGATCACAAACCGAAGTGTCTCGAATTCTGAATGTGGACCAGTCTGTGATCTCAAGACTGTGCAGAGGTTCAAAGAACGGGAGATGTTCCCGACAACCAGTATCAGGTCGACCAAGAGTCACAACCCCTCGCCAAGACCGATATCTGGTAAAAGGTGCGCGACGTCAGTAGGGCAGTACTGCCAGAGCACTGGGTTCGGCACTCACAGTCGCCACAGGAATACGAATTTCGAGACAACTGTTTACAGGAGACTCAATCATGCTGGCTGTATGCCAGAAGACCAGCAGTTTGCATTCCCTCACGTCTGTGCATAAACGCGATGTTTGAACTGGAGTTTGAAATATCAACATTGGAGTGTGGGAGAGTGGGCCAATGTGATGTTCAGTGACGAGTCGCAGTTTAGTCTGAGTAGTGATTCTCGGTGGGTAACGATATGGAGAGAACGTGGAACACGTTTTGAACCAAGAAACATAACGGAAAGACATCATTTTCCATCAAGGGGAGTAATGGTATAGGCAGGCATCATGATGGACGGCCGCACAGACCTCCCTTTTTTGACACGGGTCTGTGACTGCTCAAAGATACAGAGACGAAGTTCTTGAGCCTTATGTTCGCTTGTTTCGAGGTGCTGTCGGTCCTGACTTCATATTCATGGATGATAATGCGCCATGTCACCGAGTGGTGCTGATTGATGACTTCCTTGAACGGAAAACATCCAGCGCATGTCATGGCCTGCGAACTCCCCTGATTTAAATCCTATCGAGCATGTATGGATATGCTTGGGAGACTAATTGCAGCCCTTTCGCACCCACAAGCTCCGTTACAGAACTGAAGAGAGCTCTCCAAGAAGCTTGGAACCGTTTGAGCCCACAACTCATTCATCATCTCATAGCAAGTATGGTAAATCGCTGTGCAGCGTGCCTGGCTGTCAGAGTGACCACACGCCTTATTAAACTGCAGCATCAGTATTTTATTAATGTTTTCTTTCATTTTTCTTTAAAGTGTTAATCCTTGCTATGCTCAGTTTTCTTTCAAACTGCTACTCTGGATAATAAAATTAATTATTATCATTCTTTTGATTTGCTTCCTTATTTTATAACCATTTTACACTCGCATATCACATTTCCCACCATTCTGATTTACAGTTCCTTCTTTATTCACATAATTATCAATTATGCTTAACTTTTGGATACCAGTGTATTTAGTTCTTACACATATGTAATTAATTGAGATATAAAGAGGACGCAAAAGGCAATATCATATTGCTCTTATAAATTTAATGGAAAAAGTAATCATACAAGTAAAATTAACCACGCATTCGGTGGCTCAGAGTCACAAAAAGTTAGAAATGGATCCAAAAGTACAAATATTAAAGAAAAGTAACTTACAAGCTATACATTATTACATGTGTTACATTTATTTTCCTTTATTATATACACTCATGTCCATAAATTAAGGATAATGAAGTTCAGGCAAAGAAAGAGACAGAAGCAAAACAAATTTGACTTATTTGTAAAGTCTATTTATTAAACAAAAGGTAAAGAGAAAAAAAGATGCTATATATTTGACATAATTAATAAAAATTGCGATTTTTACTCCCTGGAGCAAATTTCAAAAAAGAACCTATATACAAAAAACAGTATAACATGTTAGTATGATGTTAATACGGAGTATGTCTCCCGGATGATGCAATACAGGCCTTACAACGCCTACGCATGCTGAGTATCAAATTATCAATCTGATCTTGGAGAATATTACACCACTCATCAAGCAATGCCCTCCGAAGTTCCGGTAGACAGGTGGGAGGGGGTTACGGACTGCAATTCGTCGGCCAAGCATATCCCACACATGCTCTATTGGATTCAGATCCGGTGAGTATGCTGGCCAATCCATACGGGTGATATCCTCCGATTGAAGGCATTCGTCTACAATGTTTGCACGGCGAGGACGGGCGTTGTCATCCATAAACAGAAATTCAGCACCCATGGCGCCCGAAACAAACGTACATGTTGTTCCAGAATGACATCCCGATAGATGTGGCCTGTCATCGTTATATTCTGAACATGCAGGTCAGTTCTTTAACCAAGAATAATTCCTCCCCAAACGAGCCATCCTGCACCACCGTAACGTTGTCGTTTAATGGTGTTCTCTTGGTGGTAACGGGTACCTGGCGCTCTCCATATGAAAGTCCGGCAGAATCAGACTGCAAACTAAGCCTGGACTCATCGGAAAACATCACACAAGACCACTGTTGCGGTGTCCACAATGCATGCTTTCTACTCCAGGTTAATCGCAGGCGACAGTGAGTTGCGGTAAGGGGAACACATCTGACAGGGCCTACGAGCATATATACCAATGTGCCCTAAGCGTCTGTACACGGTCTGCCTTGAAACTGTCGTACCGGTAGCTGAAGAGAGCTGACAAGACAGGTCTGAAGCTGTGCTCCGTCTGTTTCTTTTGGCAGTAACTGCCAAATACCGGTCCTCATTCGACGTTGTAACTCGGGGGCGACCTGTGCTGTAACATCTACTCACATTACCATCATCTTGGAATCGTTTCCAAAGCCTGGAGATGACACTCTGGGTGATTCCAAGTTCTCGGATACTTCCAGCTGGGTACATCGACATTCTAGTCGCCCGATAATTCTTTCCACGTAAAAAATCATCCAAATGCTTCCTTTGTACCATAACTATGCGGTTATTGCACTGAAAGCTTTTAAAGCGCTTGTGAACAATTTTACTTCTTTGCCACCATTCCTTATATACCCCTCTCTACACTCTCGTCATTGTGACGTACTATCCGCGCCATCTGGTGATTTCCTGTAATTTGCATATTCTTCTTCAAGATGTGTGTGATAATTCTACAGGTGAAATTTTTATTTTAGAGTTCAATTTCTGTTTGATTCTGAATTATTCCTTAATTTATGGACATGAGTGTAATTTACAACCGTTGTAAGCGAAAGTGATAGTAAGTTCTTTTAAAGTATCCGTTGGTTTTTTGCACGAATCTTTTGTATATGGACAGTAGGATACAAAATTAGCAACGTCTCTATAAGAACTACAACTAAGATTAGTTGTTAATTTATATTGTAAAAATAAGAAAAGAATGGTATATGATCAGATAAAAATTTTATAGTGGAACTTGGGCATGAGTTAGTATTAAAATAAGAGAATGGTTAGTAAAAACAATCATGATTTCTTCTTTTTTAACGTGGTATACGTTTCAACAAAAGTCTTCAGTCAAATAGTGCTCTTTTATACATCTTTCATAGTATTGACCATGTACTCCTATATTATTTTACAGACGACAAAATCGTTTAGTGTCTTTTTCATGTTGCTTAACTTTCCAGATTTTTAAACTTTAAAACTTTCAGTCTTCTGTTGTGGACCTTCTCATTTAAGACCTTGTCTCCCTGTGTAAGATCAATCACATTTTATCCATGTTCAAAAATTACATTTACTTACAAAAAATCATGTTTGAAAATACAGCCACCTCATTTTCTGAAAAATAATAATTTATATGTGGCTCTTCACACGACGCTGTATCCGTCAATCTAGTGTGCTTTGAATTCTTCTGGTGATTAGTCCACCATTGTGGGCAAATGCTTTGATATCAGTCCTGCGAACACTTTGCAAATCTACCCACAACGCATGCACATCTTCTAATTCAGGGAATAATGATTGATTACCTAATCCCCATTTGCACTTTTTAGCATTTATCTCGTCTACCTGTTGGCTTAAGTCGAAATCTGACAGCCAGCTTAGGAGCGTTTGAATTTCCAATTTCTCTTTGCAAGAACATTTTACGATTCTAATACCCTCGGGACTCTTCACATTTATTCCTTGCGTCTGACAAAATCACTACCCTATTTAAACTTTATGTACATGTTTTACTCCTACTTTCGTTAATTATCAATAATAAGTGTGCATTGCATCTAATATTCTGCATCTCTTATTGCATTGCATAAGTGTGCATCCGTTGAGCATTCAGTTATGTCTGGCGGTCATTGGGCAGACAATCTTAACAAGGAGTTATTTTGGGAGACCGGGAATTTATTACGAGCATCCTAGAAAACCATGTTAGGTCTTACGTTTTCAATTAGATCTCATTTTTCAAAAATAACACTTTAATGTAAAATGGAATAAATTAATACATTTCCTCTGCTCATACTGTAATGATCTTCCAAAAGTCACCCTATCTAACCTCGATTGCACTGAACTCAAGAGAATGTTATTCGAATCTGACCTTGCAATAGAATTAATAAGATATCTTATTACTGTACAAAATTCACTTAGTTGAAACATTTAAACGGGTACACTATACGAACTGTAGCTGTGATAGAAATTCCACTCCTCGATAGCTCCAAAGCGAAATTTAAAAATATTTGTCCGTGACTTATCAAAATGATATTCATTCTGATAGTAAGCCATTACCTGGCCCAAGGTAAGGAATTACTAAAGTTAATTAGATGTAGAAATCTCAAACTGGAAAAAAAAATCTCCACTCAACTAATCGCTAAATTTTCAACAGTCATCTCTCTCTTTCAGCTACTTTTCTACCTTAGAACTAATCTGCATATCTCGTCTCCACTGCTAGAATATGTAAGTTAAACTTTATAAGTAAACTTTTTTTTTTCAAAGAATATTATCTAAGTTTATTTTTAAGAGGAAACTTTGTGCTCGTGAGCTCGTGAAAATTCGATTGCTACTCCTTACAAGCTCTTCCAAATATTCTATTTTATCTAAACACCTAAATTAAAACATGTTGTCTCATACGGAAGAGTTGTATTGTTTTATGAAAAATAAGTAATGGTTCATTTTGAATTGGTCATTATCTCACATTAAAAAGCAATAATTAAAATTCTAAATCTTCAGTATATATATATATATATATATTTCTTTTTAAAAAAAGGAAAAAGAATTGTGCAGTATATTTTGAAAAAGTGTTTTTCAATGCTGTTTATCTTTCAATAAATTTCCTCAAATGTTTATCAAGGGAACATACTTGTAACGTCAATTACATATATATATATATTAATAATGAAATGACATGAGAGAGGTTTGAATAATGCAATAAAATCATATGCATGTAAATAATACAAACTATAATAATATCCTTATTGAAATCAAACAATTATTAAAAATAAATTAAATGGAATTAAAGCTTATGTACAGTTATTTAAATAGCTTCTTTCTATAATAATTGGTTTTTGTTATTTCATTATTTGAAATTAGCTAATAATATATTTTTCTGTAATCGTAGAATTAACTTTGAACGAATTCTTTAAAATAGTAACTTTACACTTCCATACTGATCCATAATTTCACAGTGAAATTTTAAGATTATAGAGTATATTTCTAAGAAATACTAATAAAAATATGTTGCATATTGAAATTATGTGACGTTATAATCAAGTGGAATTAAAACTACAAAATCTTTTTAATCTATTGTGACTTGAATTTTAGTATAGACATTTAAATGTACTTACACCCTCCTTCACTTATATTTACTCGGAAATTTTAAAGCTTTTCCTTCAACTTTATTAAACTTTAGATTATGAATAGCGCTTTTTTGTATTATGATGTAATATTATTTGTACAATAAATTGTTTCTTTATAAAACAATTTTTTTAAAAAATATGTATATTCCAAGAATACACATTGCAGCAATTAAGTTTTAAAATTCGTCCCAGAGCTCAAGCAGTAATGGCGCCATGAGAGACAATGAGCATGCGTCATAATGTCCATGATTTGCTGACACACT
Source organism: Trichonephila clavata (assembly GCA_019973975.1). Taxonomy (NCBI): domain Eukaryota; kingdom Metazoa; phylum Arthropoda; class Arachnida; order Araneae; family Nephilidae; genus Trichonephila; species Trichonephila clavata. The sequence continues at coordinate 23,294 of BMAO01011256.1, forward strand.
TCGATGAAGTTGATGGCATTTGGTTAAGGAGTTGAGAGAAGACGAGCGATCAATGCAGAAGTGAATTTTTTTCATGTTGACTTTTTAAGATGAAGAAAAGAGCTTTAATCAAATTTTACGCAAAACTTGGTAAAAGGGCTTCGGAAACATACCAACTCATGAAACAAGTTTACGGTTAATGTTGTTTAAGTAGATCAAACGTTTTTGTGTGGCACTAACGTTTTTTGGATGAAAAAGATAATGTAGAAGGTGATCAAAGTAGTGGAAGACCAATTTCATCTAGAACACCTGAAGTACGAAATTTCATGGTAAACTATTGCGGTGCGTTATTTAGAATGATGATAGACTCTTTTTTTTTAAACATCAACAAAGAAACAATTCGAATAATTCTTCATGAAGATTTGGGCAAAACAAAAATGTGTGTGCTAAATTTGTTCCACACACTTTTTTATCCCCAGAACAAAAAACATTGAGAAGTGCATATTGCAAGAGACATCATTTCTCAGCCACTGGAAACGATCCAAACTTCTTGATGTCTCACTGCTACAGATGATGAAACCTGGTGTTTCCAATATGACCCTGAAACAAAACGACAAAGTGTGGAATGGAAGTCAGAAATTTCACTGCAAGCCAAAAAAAACCAAGAAAATTCCCTCCAAAATCAAAACAACGTTTATTACATTCTTTGATGCTTAGGGTATTATCCTCAAAGAACTTGTTCCAACTGGGCAAACAATTACAAGTCAGTACCACTTAGTTGTTTTAAAGTGTTTGATGGCCAGAATTCGTCGCATTTGTTCAGAATTTCGGACTGAAAGTAGTTGGCGTTTGTTACACGATAATGCACCGAGTCCCACCTCCCTAGTTGAACACAGGAATTAATTTCTTATTTCTATTTCTTTTTACCGACACAGTCTTAAAACTTATTTACCACAATGTGTATATCTGTTAACAGGAAATAATTTTTTGAAATATATTTCTATGTAAACACTTCCATATTTTTAATATATTTTAAATCCATCTTAAGCCATGCATTACCATCTAATACCATACTTTTCATCCATGTAAAAAATTATAAGAAACTAAAGGAATGAAACAAAAATTTCAATTACGATGTATTCATTTAAAATATCAATTATAAAATGAACTAGATAAGATAAAGCTTTTAAATTTTGCATATTATTTTAGATATTTATATTTTAATACATTTCAAAAAGACTAATTCTCAAAAATTGTGTATTTTTAAATGATTTTAAAAAAACTTGTTCACACATTGAAAATTTCTCACTAATATCAACATTACCCAAAACTTTTATTTAAAATCCTTGTATGTTCTTGCATAAAGGATTAGAACAGCGTTTACCAATAGATTCATTTTTAAAAAATTTAAAAATGTTGGAACTTTTTTAGCAGTTTAACTTTGAATTCTAGAAAACTGAAAGACGTTATTTTATACTCAATCTTCATACAAATATTATTTTATATATTCTTGACATAATTGTATCCTGCTCTATAATAATATTATTCCAAGAATTATTCTTTATACATAAGAAATTATTCTTTCTCCGTTCTTTCTTCTAAAATGCAGATCTCGAAAGAATATAATTGTTTAATGTCATTAATGAAATACTTTTAACCGAAAAACAGAATCCCACATAAGTCTGTTCAAAAATAAATAAATAGTAAAAGAGAAGCGAAACTTTATTTCAATCATTTATACCATTTTGTAACGTGTGTACCGAAAAGACACTAAAAAATTCACTAATGAAGTTAATCAGAGTAACAACAGAACGGATTTATTCAAGTTAAAGAACATTTCGATAAATGTAACCTTTAACTATCTACATACTAGACAGTCGAAATTTATTTTACTACTTTGAACAGCATTGTATCGAAAACAACTAATTGTTATCTCCATCGCATTTTGTTAGTCGAATGTTGATTTAATGGCAGACAATCAACTTGTTTTTATTTAGTTCTCTTTGTCTAACTCGATTAAATGGTTCTCTCGGAATGTACCTTCAAACGAAATTCATTAGGTTGCTTGAATTCTTTTACAGAAATGTTTTCTTGTATGATTAAATTTTATAGTTGAATTACTAATTAATTAGTATTTTTTCGAGCAATAAAAATAATGGCATACTGAATATAAGGGAGGAGAAAATACAAACATCAGGAGCATGAATAGTTTCAATTGGAAAAAAAACTTGTTTCGCTTAGCAATTCTAATTAGCTAGTTAATGAAAAATAAATGTAGGTGGTTTTATTTAATTAAAAAAAACACATGCGAAAAGCATTTGATTGTACAAGTTTTCTTTCAGAACTCAAATTGAATAGTTATTGTATAAATATTTAGTATGAGGAAAGGTAATGACTCCAAATATTAATAATTCAAACATCAAATTATCTATTTTGCGTTTTCTCTATGTCTTCAAAATAGATAATTAGCTCAAAGCGTATCAAAAAATTAAAATGTTATTCTTAAACTCGCAAAAAAACTTCCACTTTGTTAGTTTTGAGAATAAATTCTTCATTTACAAAAGAATTAAAAATAAGAGTTTCTGGTATATTTTATTCTCTTCATTATGAAACAAGAATGATTTAGTAACTGCTTTCGTGATTGGATTATTGATGGCATTATACTGTTCAACATCAGCAGTGATACTATTAGCATTTCCATACTGTTAAGTAATATACAATATATCATAAAAAATATATACACCAATCACGAAATTTAACATATATGCAGTGTATGAGGAGATAAGAAGATGATTAAAAATTTAGAAGATCAGATTGTTTTATTAAGAAAATATGGCGTGAAAATTGTCACAAAAAATCAATTGGTAGTAAATCCACCTCTTGCAGCTATATAAGCCGAAACAATTACGTTACCTATGACCTCCTGCGGCCAATAAAGCACACTCTGGACGTTCTCTGTTGGCAAGAGCTCTGGTCACCTGGAAGGCCAAGGGAGTACTTCGTATCTTTGAAAAACATTGTTGCTAAGTTCGTGCAGTATGTGGACGATCGCTGTCTTGCTGATAAATTTCACCTTGGCGACTTGACAGCATAGGGAGTACAACTGGCGTTGAAATCTCATCCACATAACTGCGTGTCTTCAAAGTGCTTTGAAGGACGACTTAGAGGTGAAAATGCACCCCAACAAATCGCGCTCACCACAACGCCACGCCTTCTATAATCGCCGTATGCCTTTCGACAATAAATGACGAATCTGACCGGTGGCCTGGCCGCCTCCACCCTTTTGTGCACTAATCATGAGCATTGAGGCTGAAAATCACACGCCTCCAATCGGTACCACTCCAGTTTGTCCAAGGCAGTGGACATTTAGTCGACACTGCCTACGATGTAAGGCCAATGGTAGCGGTCTGTGTCAGCCAGTCGTCTCCGATTTGTTTCACTTGACTCTACCAGATGACACGAAAGGTATAAATGGTGTTGAACTTATTTTAGCGACATTGTTGGTGGATCAATCTGATTTTATGATCAAGTGATCATCGTGATTTGTTCTCCTGGGACATCCTGATCCTCCACAATGGCAGATTGTCCCTGCCGTGATCCATTCTGCCTAATACCAAGCAACTACGATATCAAACGAACAGATGTGGTGGCCAATAAACCTGTTGGACCAACTTGGTTCTGTAAGGCCTAATGTATGCCCTCTCTCCAAGTCCTACAATTGTTTATTCTGTCACTAGATACATTTATGAGGTATCCCTTGTCACAATACCGTTTATCAAGTCGACAGATTTATTTGAACAAGCCTATGGAACAAGCAATCATAATTTTAAACTCTCCCAGCTACGCATGTGCGTATAGCATGCCTACCTTTGTCCCATTGGAATAGAAATTTTAATGATTGGCAAATCTCTTACCAGTCTAAATGCAGCCAAGTTTCGGGACAGTAAATCAATTTCTTCTGGATGCATATATTTTTTACGACAGAGTTTATATTTAAAACAAAGAAAAATTAAAGAGTGACATATTGCATCTTGAATATCAAGGAAACTACACTTATTGTATCAAAGAATTCAATCACCTTTTAGAAATAATATTAGTAAGAAAAATAATTCAAATTTTGTGTTATTCTTTGTGTCTTCAGGATAACATAAGTGCAACCACTTATTTTGGAACGTTTGTGCACCATTTTTAAACTTATAACAATAAAAAATAGCCATAAATGTTCAGTTCCATAAGGTCAATTGCTAATGCCTTAGCCATTGCTCAACAGAAAAAGAAATTTAAAATAATAATTATAATAAACCTAAAACATTTTTCTTCTAGTATATCCTTTACAATTCAGAAGAAATAAAAAAAATTTCTTAGGTGTAGTTTTCTAATTTATACACACTGAGAAAATACAGATGTCTCGAAAATACAAAAATATGTCAGATAAATTATGTAATTCTTTATAGCACACAAAATTTATTTATATGTTAAAAATGAAAAACTCAGATGAATTCCGAGTTTATAAATATTAAGTTTACAGGACGAATAAACTAAATGTGTTAATATGTAATTTTTTTTAAAAAAATGGTCGTAATTCTTGTACAGAAAATTAATTTCCTCCCGAATTTTTTTACAGTTTTTTTTTTTAAACATCAGTGAAAAAATACTCATGACTAAAAATTTAAAACAGCTTCTTTTTCAAAATTAGTAACTCTTAACGCTATTTTTTGTACGTCAGAAATAGTGAAAATATTTTAAGGCAGTTCTTTCTTTTCTTTATACTTTCTTGTTTTAACTTTCTACTCTCTTTCTTATTATTAATTTGTTCGTTTTGTCTATAGTCTTAGTTTTAAAATTAACTCATTTGAAAGAAACTTGAGAGTTCATTGCTATTAGTAATTAATTATATTAAGCCTTTCGAAATAAAAAATAAAAGTTCTAGAAACTCTCAAAAGTAATTTTAGAAACATTTCCAAGCAATGCATTAATGTGATCCTATCATAACATGCCTTGAGGTTGATATCTTGTCTATACATATAAAAAATGGTAAAATCAATTAGTATTGCTTTTTTAATATTATTTTTTTATGAAAACTAAACAATGTTCACATTACTAGAAATGTAAAAAGTTAGATATAAAAACTTAGTCACTAATAATATACGCATAACGAACTAATTTTAACTGAAAGAACCAGAGTGTTTGCTTAGCAGTTTGAAGCTTGTACAAAAAAATCCCTGAACTTAATAAACTGTACTAATGCAGGTTTATACATTTAAATGTCTGTAAAAATTCAAACTCTTATGCAGTATTCAACCTTTGCGATCTTCTGGTATTCTACTTTTTTTTGCAATAATTTAAGACAAAAATGAATAAATTATTAATTAAAATACCTTAATTAGAAATTAGTAATTGTTTTTCTTTAAAGGAAAAAACGGAACACGGAGACTTTGAATTTATGATTACTTTATCCAAAATATGCATCCTGAATTCTAATGATTCGAAAACAATTTTTTCTTGATATTATTTTAATCAAATCTTTTTTAAAAGGTCCCATTTAAAAAAAAACATATAAAGATTGGAAATGTTAATTTTAATGAAGTACTTATTTAAATATACTCTTATTAAAACTAAAAGATCATCGACACTTTATGAATATTCAATATTTAAATAAACTGTTAGATTTTTTCACTTAATGTATAGAGATAGATTGATTAAATTTAAACTGATTGGTTCACTCAATACTTGTATCATGTTTAGATACCCATTACTTTAATTCCACACATCAGGACTTTTCCGCTGTAGTGATTGTAACACAATTTTAAATCATAGTTTTCCTCACCCTCCCCTCCTCTTATTATAACTATTCCTAAAATAATAATGTATTCTGAGTAATTTGAAGCTAAAACTATCTAGGAATTTAACTGAAAATTTTACATATTACCAAAAATAAGTAAAGGTATAGATATTTAGCAGAGTTCCACGCCGTTACATTGAAGAAACCACAATCAATGCTTTTCAATTGCTTTCTACTCTATGTCGACCATATCAACTCTGTGTCGATATTCTTATGGCATTCTTATTTGTGTTTCAATAACTCTAGAACATCTGTGTGACCTTGACGCAAACGTGTGGATCAGAGTCAAGTATTATGGAGTCCATCTACTTTCTAAAAATAGCTTTACTGGGTTTTGATGGAGAAAAAAAGTCTCCAAAATATAATCATGGTTATTTTAAGAATCCAAAGTAATCTCGAGTGTAAGAATTATGACTATTAAAAAAAATACTTATTTCGATGTTAAAAATGATAAATGGAGGGTAATATGGAATAGGTGGTTTAAACCTTAGGAAAACTAATTAAAACTTCATAAAAAGTAGTTATTTTTAGCTATAAAAGCCACAGTCCATTACAGTGATCCATCAGCTAAGACTGGAGTCATCTCTATGTCTAGAAGTTCTGTCTGGTTTGTTAAAATGTCTTTGATTATTATTAAATTCTGAAATTTTTGGTTCCTTCTTTTTGTTCTTTTTTTTTCTTTTGGTTTAATCTCAAATCTGTTATTGTTGAAAAAGATCCAGTTTTATTGCCTGTTGTTGTTGCTTTTTTTCAATCCCAATGGATTCAAATTTTAAAAAAAAATGTTCTTTAGTTTTAAATGAGGCTATATTGCTATTCATAAAATTAACAACTACTTTTATAGCTACAAATATTATACTACAAACTCCTTTTTAAATTTATTTTTATTCAGTATATTTTATTGGGTCATATAGAAAACTATACTTTTACTAGGTATTCCATAATACCCGACACGCCTTCTTGGAAAATGATCCTTAAAACTGAAGGACAAAACAATGTCCCCCGAAGAAATACCCCAATATTACAAATTACAATTCCTTAAGTATACATTATGCTTTACTTCTATAATCAAATCACATGTATACTACTAAGTAAAAATGTATGGAAACTTTCCTGGAAAGACTTTTGAAAATCGCAGAACAAGCATTGTTCTGTAGCGAGTCGTATGGCAACAACAAGCGGCCAACTCTAACTGCACTACATCATGAGTCTTTGTTCTGCAGTTCAAGGTTTCCCCTCACATTAGCAGCCACAAACAGAAAAAAAACCCTCGGTATCCCTTAATTCTCGACTATTCCATAATACCCGACACTCATCTATAACTGCCGCACCTAGCGTTCAATTCCTAAGTCCCAAATGTTTCTAACCTTCTAACATTATCGAAACTACCTGTAGCTTTTCTGTTTAGGTTTATACAGATTTATGGAAAAATATTTAAGTGGGCATAAGAGATCATTAGACGATAGCGAAGCATCATAACGTGCCCAGGTTAGCGCCTTTCCGATAATAAGGAATTAACACGAAGAACTCCTACACTTTTCTGAGTTAACTATTACTAAAGAAAATGAAGAAGAAAACCCACTTCCCAAGTGTAATTTTTTTTCAAAATTTTTGACAGCATAGAGCAGTAATCTAATAAATTTAAGTGACTTTTGCAAAAGCTTGGTATACTTTAATAAACTATCGAATTCTAACCAAAACTAAAATAAAGAGAAAAATCATTTTTTTAAAAAGCTGTTTGTGACTGCAAAAGCTTTAATTGTCTATTTCAAGATTTTATATAAAAAAGTCAGATGTAAATTGCCTAAAGCCAATGCTGAAGAGCTTATTTTACCATCTTTATTGGAGATTGTAGAGACTATGTCGGAGATAACCTCGCCAAAGGAATGCAGCTCATGCCTCTCGTAAACGATAACGTTGCCCGTCGAATTGGAGATTGAAATTGAAAAGCTTCACCTTTTCGGAAAAGTGTGTGACAAGTTGTTTTCAAATCAAATAACTAGAAAAACTCTCATTTAATTTCTTATGTTAGATTTCGTTATGTTTATTTGCTATAAAAAAATTCTTATCAACAAGTATATGAATTCAAAACAACAACACTTGCATAATTTGTAATCTTAAATGTTTTTATAATCATAAATGAGGCAAACACATAGGGTAAAAGTATACAAATGAATATTTACCGATGGTGCTTGTTAAATGTCTAAGAATTCCGAAGTATATAAATATTTGTGCAACAAAAATCTACATTAAGTATGAACGCAGTGTAGTAATGAAGATATTAGGACCCCAGCAAAATTCATGTTTTGTGTTTAATATTTTATAGATTGGTTAAATACATACTAGGCGTCTGTCAGGATTTGAGTCCCCTAAAATCCTGTCACCTCTCCCGAGATGCGGGGGTTTCGGGGATGTATGTCATGCCTCCTTATGAACATGATACGATGAAAAGTTCTAGCATCAAAGAAAGGAATCTTAGTCTTTTAACACAACATTTATAATCGAAATAAACTATATGAAATGAGACTCCTAAATTCGAGAATACTTTCTAATTTTTTAAAGACTGACAACATTACATTCAGCATCACTACAATATTGCTTGGCAAGATGATTATCACGTGGGAAATTTATAACTTTGCTTATTAGTTAAACTATTTAATCGTTATATTTTATGGAAAGAACCATATGTACGTCGAAAAATATCTGTATGATTTATTTGTGACGAAACTAAGCTATGACACATTGAAAAAATTAAAGACTCTACATTTTCATCTTTAAGGAGAAAATAAACATACTTTAGATACGAGTGATAATGTGTTTTGCGGAAAATTGGAATTGTGGTACTTAAGTTTAAAGCCAATAAACAATGTTCACAAAAGCGGATGAATGTGTTAAAACTTACAAGGTTGAAGAATACCATGTAAAAGTTGCATTTGTAACTGTTGAAAATCATTTAGCAGTGCTAGTGAAGACACTTTAAAATGTATTTGATGACGACAACAACGAATGAAGAGTGTGGTAAGGTTCCATTGCATAATACTCTCTAGAGTCTCACAACTGCAGAAGAATAAGCTTCCAGGCTTCACAGCAAATGGTAAAATCGAGACATGTTATTAATAAATCACTCTTTGAATATAGTTTAAAATATTTTACACGGAAAACAAGCGCATTTCTTATTCTTTTATCAATTTCAACAACCTACCGTCGCAAAACTGGATTTTCTACAGCAGTTTATTTAAAGACGAGATATACATAGGAAATAAATACAGAAATAGGACTCATAGCATTTGCAACATTGAACCTCGCCTCAAAAAGTTTTTTTCTACAACACAGACCCAAAGAAGAGACAAATATTTGGTAAACACGCTTATAATATTTAATCTGATCAATTAATTTATAAAAACATCGCGCGATATTGATGCAATCCTATTTATAAATGTTTTTTTATCATATACATGTTTATTTTATTTTGATCTCAGAATATATTTAGTTTGCTTTCCTTTCATTATATTAGTCACTTTATAATAATATTTTTATTTTGACATGCCCGTGCCCTCCTTTTGTGTTTTTACCTTTCAGTTGTCGCTCCCCATCGGTCAAGAACTGCCGTGCATAGAGTTAAAATATCATTGGCAACACAAATGGACAAATCCGTCTAGAAGTTTTACCCGATATGTGTAATTTAAGTAAATAATTTTTTTAAACAGAAATAACCTTAAGTTGAAATTAATCTTTTAGAAATGTTCAGACTAATGTCAGTCACATTTATAAACTGAAATTATGCCTGGAATAAATACAACATGCTTAAACGTCACATTTCCAAAAAAATTTTACTACTGCAATATTTATAAGGAATTAGGCTTTTATACTAATTTTGACCTCTTTGTCTTTGCGAATCCAGCGCTTTTGTTTTTCTAGCAAAAAATTTAAAAGTGTGTCACAATTGCGGATTATTTTCATGGTTACTATGTCCACATTATAATGCATAATAGTAAGAAAAACTGGTGACATTAGGATGTAACACAATCATGAGAAATTCTATGACTATTTTACTTTTAAAAAATTCGATTTGTTAGTTCTGAGGAGCTACAGCAAAAATTTTGGATAAATGTTGCGATCCATCTTAATTCCTTTATTATTCCATTTTTTTTATTTACACAACTCCTTTTAAATAATACTTAACAAATTTTAAGAAAGCATCAATATTCTTTTACATCTGATAAATTTAAACTGAACTTCTACAATTGTACATTTTACATAGATTAATTTTTACATGCAATAAGAATATGATTAACAATAAATTTACGATTTTTAAAAGTATACATAAATACATTTTTAATGAAAGTGGTTATTTAATATTATGTGGTTATTTTAAAGTATTTCATAAATGTGTGAGATAATATGAATGTACACTATGTTTTTTATATTCCATAAATGTAATATTTCTTTCGCCTCTAAGTTTAAACATACATATTTTTTTAAAATTTATACATTTTTTTTAAAAAAAAGAGCATAAAATGCATATCGAAAGATCTAGAAATAATTCTTCGCAAGTTTTTCAATTACATTTAACATTTTAATTTTTATTTTCAAAAACTTGTGTTTTTTTAAGCAATGGGGGATGCTTAAGAATACTCAATACTATTTCCATTGCATAAGTATTTTTGAAAAATATTTATTCGAAATTATTTCAAGTACTTATTTATTTTTAAACTGTAAAATATTACACCTTTTAAAACGTTCAAAATTTACACAATATTTCAAATCTTATCACGCCTAAAACCTCGTTTCTGTTAAAAATAGATCAATAAACCGTCGTTATCTTAGCAGCATGAAGCAGAACGGTGATAAAAATGACGAGACTATTTCATCTTTCCTCAAAATATTGGAGAGAGCAAATAGTTTGCGAGACTTTCCGGAAAACTAATATGCGCCATGGAGATCTAAATTAATCGGAACGTTCCGGGTTCTTTCCCAGAACAAAATGCTTCAGAGAATGTGGAATGCGAAGCAATCTCTTCATTTTATCAAAGTTCAGAAGGTTATTTTATTCAAGCATCAGATTTAATACTTCAAAAGCTCCTGTTAAGAGTTTTCAATAGTTTTCTTGTAAATTATTAACAAAAAATAAAAAGAAATTGTAATCATAATATTTATATTCAAAAACTCTTTTTACAGGATGTGAAGATAAAACAACTTACGTACAGTCCCCTTTTTAACTTGCACCTTTTTTCTTCCTTCTTTGCTTTTTCTTTCTGTTTTGATGGTGTTATTTAATACTACTCGTCAAATTTTTAACTGAAACAGGAATTTTGTTTGACATACTTAAATTTTACTCCATGCACTTTTTCGTTCTTCTAATAGGTCTTTTGTCACTTTCGGGAAAAATTATTTTTTTAAATTTTAATGCAATTTAATCTGTATATAAAAAGGAGAAAAACGACTCACTCACTCATCACAATATCTCCAGAACTATTAAACCTGCAGACTTGAAATTTGATAGGCATGTTCCTTTTATGGAGTACAGATCCACTCAATCACCCAAGGAGCGTTGCAGGGCCTTGAAGGGTGTTATAGATAAATATACCCGTTTTTGTGAACTATAAGACTTTTAGACTTAAAATTTGGTGTGATCACATTCCTTTCACAGAGTAGAGATCCGCTACAATAAAGGTTGAAATAGAAGCTACAAACAGACTTGAAATTCGGTAAGTATATTCTTTTCATGAAGTTGAAATCTACCGCAAAAGAGATTTTGTGAAAATCAACCTCCAAGAGGCGTTGCGTTATAGATAAGTATTTCTGATTTTAAAATATTCATCGTATAGTCTTGAAATTTGATAGACGTGTTCCTTTTATATGGTGGAGGTCCGCTTAAAAAGGGGTCTTGTGAAAATTGATTTCCGGAGGGGGGTTGCAGGGACTTCATAAATAATCATTCACGTATTGGAACTATTACACCGAACGACTTGAAAATTGGTTGGCATGTTCCTTTGATGTAGTAGAGATGCGCTTCGAAAGAGATTTTGCAAAAATCGACCACTAAGGGATGCTGTGAAGGCTTAAGGGGCGCTATAAATAAATATTTCCGTTTTTGAGCTATTAGACCTATAGAGTTGAAATTTGGTAGAGGCAAGTTCCTTTCAATTATTAGAGTTCCGCTAAGAAAGGGTTTTTTGCAAAAATCAACCCCCAAGTGAAGTGGCGAGGGCTTAAGGGGTATTATAGATAAAGATTCCTGTAGGCATGTTTCTTTTGTAGTGTATACATCCTCTTTGAACGGATTTTATGGAAATTGTGTCGGTTAGTTATGAGTTACTGTGACATATTTATACAAAAGCTCCCGCTTTTGAACAACTGGACCTTCCACAGTGAAATTTTGTAAGCATGTTTCTTTTCTTTAATTGAAATCCGCTAAGAATGGGTCTCACAGAAATCAACATTTAAAGGTGGTAACTTATTGGTAAATCAAATCCAATTTTGGAACTATTAGATTCAGATTTAACAAGCATTTTTATTTTATTGAATAGAAGGTTTGGGGAATTTAATTTTATTTTATTAAAATTTTATTTTTTTTAAAAAGGGTTTTAAGGAATTCAATTTGGAAAGAGGTTTACGACAGTATTAAAGATAATTGTATTTCAATTTTAGAAATTATTATTTAGAAATTCTATCCTTTTTTAAATGGAGAGGTGAAAAATATATGAATAGTTTTCAATACAATCGGATTCTTAATGTTAGAAAGTAGGTATTAATAATTCATATTTGCGTAAACAGTATATTTTCAAACAACATCATGATATACCCAGTGAAGCGGACGGTTAACGACTAATGTTATATATGTGTGTAATAAAATTACATGTAAATATACAAAGTCAGTACAGAGTACACACAAAGAGTACTCATAAAAGAATAACAATTTCAATATTTCTTGATTTTTTTTTTCTGTATATGTGTGTTATGATACTTTAATTTGGTTTGCTTCAATTTATAATCTGGCTTGTTTTTATTGCAATTTACCCCTAAGCCCAGCAGTCTTCGTCAACAAACATATAATTTTAATCTTTCTTTAGTTATGAGGTATTCTATCATTTTTTTACACAATTTTCTGAGAAATAATTATCAGATGCTACATTGACTCATATTCAACTGTGTTTATAAGGCTTATAGAATCAAATATTTTGCTTTCGAAAGAGCTCAGTTACAAAATTTTGTTCATTGTGTAATACATAGTTTCCCAAACTTTTTAGCCTCATAGACACCTTGGCAGGTTTTTCAGTTTTGGGGTAGACCCCCTAATTTTTTAATACTAAATTTATGCAAATTTATCAACTTAAATCTGTTTTTGACAGCAGGTATAGAGGTATTTGATATAAAAGATTAAAATTTTTAACTGTAGGGAAGTATAAAAGAGTTTAAATTTTAAGAAAACGCATGTTAGTTAATTTAATTAGTTAGCTAATTAAATTAAAATTTAACTAATGTTACATAAAGTAACTGTGCAACAAACATGTGCTCTTTGAGGGAGGGATGTATCTGGGGATGCAATAATAATCTTTCAACATTTGACATCAATCTTATCAGGTTTAACCCTACATAACTCCTCGGTTAATGATGTCTAGTATTTTCTTCTTTTTTTTGGTTTTGTTTTGGAGATTAGCAAGCACACATTCTCAATCGAAAAAACAATTAAAAGCTTTCTCAAGATATTCCATAATATGGAATGAATAACAGGTATATCTTATTAAAGCTAAAATTGTTGATATCGTTTCTAAACTTTACTTTAAGATCTTCGTTAGTGCATATTCCTAGTGCATAATCCTTTATAATATAATATATTTTTTCAAAGTGACCATATGAATTCATTGTCTTCTGTGGTACTACGATAGTCAAAACATTCTGAAACCTAGTTTCAAAATCTAAAAAAGGGCATTTAAATTTGGCGACGTCCAAAATTATGCTCCTTTAGCTTAATTCTGGCAAGAAAGGCTGTGCGAAATGTAGTCCTAATAACACATTTATGCTGTCGCCTTGTAACTGCAAACAAACTTCATTAAATTTAGTAAATAAATCTGTTAAATAGGTAAGTCTAGTTTCCACTTGATTAAATTTCCTTTTAATATTAGTCACGATCTGGTTTAATGAGAGCCACAATAATAGACCCCCATTTACACCTCATGGACCCCCAAATTATTATTTTACTGTCGTGGACCCCTTACAGATCGTCGTAGACCCTTGGGGGTCTATATAGACCACTTTGAGAATCACTGGGGCAAAACGTTTGCTAACGAAAATATATATTCGTTTCTTTCAGATTTTATATTCATACACACAAAAATAATTAGTACGCTCTTTCAACAAATTTTGTATGGTTAATTTTTGGAACAAAATATCACAATAACATAAACATGAAAATTTTTTAAATATTGCATTTTTTTTTCTTTTTGTATTATTCTGAGCATAAGCCGAATGAAGTAAATTTGCATCAAAATAACTTTTCATAGTTGTAATTTTTTATTAAAAGGAAGAGTTTTTGAGATTTTTTTTTAAAAATGTTATATTTTTCATTTAAGTACTTTTTTTAAAAAAATATATGTATGTAACTAATTACAACTAAGAAAAAACCTTTAATGGACAAAATAGTAATGCGTTAATGTTGTCATTTACATTCGTTATATTATAAACAAAATATAGAAGATTTAAGTATCACTAATAATTCATTTTTATTAAAAGAAATTACCTATTTCACTATTCTTGAGAATTATTTCCTTAATTTTTTCTACCTAGTAAAATAATATTTCTAAAACAATTAGCAAAATTAGCAAGTATGTCGGAGAAGTAAAATTATGTAGAGAAGATAACGTGCCATTTTAAGCTCTAGAAAAATATTATAAAACGAATAAAATTTTTCACCTTTCTAAATATAATAGAGATAAACAAGTTCGGAATGATTTCCTGATGAGCAAACCCTTCGTGTGTAAAATGTGATATTTTTAACATTTTTGAAAGGATGAATTTCAATAAATTTCTCGAAGCTTGTGTTGAAAGCTTAAAATAAGCTTCATCTCTTAAAAGCTACGTCAGTGTTTGCGTCATTCGCTGATCGTGGTTTCACGCATTTTATTCTGTCTTCTAATTACTGTCTAGTCAAGGATTCTCAAAAATATTTTACAAAGGAATCTAAAAAAAATTAATTTGATTGCGCGTTAACTTTACCGACGCAAAGTTAGGCATTCATTATTTGAACACAATTTGTACAATCTTGGTTCAAAGTATTTTTGAACAAGATCGGATTAAACTCCAAGACTTGATTAAAATAAAATATCCGAAGTATAACTCTTATTTATAAAAAGGGAAAATATTCTAATATTTTAAAGTGTTCCTAATGATATGAATAAGGAAAATATTTTAAATATACCGTCTTCCTGGAATTTTTTCATAATCTTGAACCTACTGAGTACATGGGCGTACACAGAGTTTGATATACATTTGAGAATTTCCAGCATTCAAAATAAATTGTTATTGAAAAGCTGATGATATTCGCAAAGACAATCAAACTGCTTTAAATTTCAGTTGAATACATAGAAACTTAATGTCTATACTTTCATTGTAATATAGGCTTTCCTTTCCTTATGTATAGGGTGGCGCGTGCAAACTTCCTTTTTTTGAAAATGAAATAAAACACACGACATGTTTCATTCGACTTTATTGTTATTTTTTTTCCTACCACACGACATTGGATTTATGAATTTACATAGTTTTATACACAATGTCTGTTATCCATTTTCAATACATCGATGCAGCCGATTTCGAACACTTTGAGCTATTTTGTCAAGCACATCGTGAGAGATATTGTCAATTTTGGCGTGGATGTTGTTCCGTAGGTCTTTCAAGGTCTTGGAGCGCTCTTTGTAAGCCAGGTATTTGAAATAAGCCCACAGGAAGAAATCAAGAGAAGATAAATCTGGTGAGCACGCAGGCCAGCTTACGTCCCCTCGCAGGGAAATTTAAGAGCAGGAGAAAGGCTGCTCTTAAAACACCAATGGAAACCTTGAAGGTGTGGGCTTTGACTCCATCTTATTGTAACTATACGTTATCAAGATTTCATTTTTGGAGAGCGGGTAAGAAGAATCGTTGGATCATTGTCACATTGTCTGAATTGACACATGAAGTCGTTCCACATTTTCAGGTGTTTTAATGGTCTTCGGAGGTCCTTTCCTTTCTTTGGAGAGATTCTACATTTCTCGGAAGGCATCCATCCACATTAAAACACATTTACGATCATGAGGAAACACGACTTCGGGGAGGAATATCGAAATGACGTCGAAAGGCACTGCCACCACCGACCGACCATTCAAGAAATACGCATCCATGGCAAAAGCACCCTGCTTCTACGATTACAACATGTTTATGACTGAGACCGGCAGAAACACAAATATCCCACTCCGCCCCTTTCACCGAACCCCCCACTTGACTCTCCTCTCCCTATGAACATTACTGCAAAATTCTCAAAAAAAGGAAGTTTCCGTGCCCCATTCTGTATAATCATCATGTTACTGAGTGTACTAGTGAGACAGAGAGTTTTATTTACGCCGCATTATAAAGAAACGCGAGAGCTATTGACAAATGGATCTAGTAATTTTGAGCCTCGTACAGCTAACGAGGAAGGACCTGAACAAGCACCGCCCTTCTGATTACCCATTACACCAATGAAAGGACATTAATCTTTGATAGATTTAACGCCTATTGGTCTCCTTTACACGATAGATCTCCAGTGACTGAGTGTACAAAACCCTGGCATATTTTAATTTCTCGGAAGAACATAATGGAACAGACTGTACAAATAGCAATACTGAAGGTTGAATTAATTATATTTTTTGAACCATAATACTGATTCAATGAAAGTCAGTGTAATCTTTCAATAAGAATTACCCCTCACAATTATATGAGGAAAGTAATTATTTCAAGAATCAATTATGGTTAATAGAATTACTCTTTCCTTATAAATAAAGTTTACTCAATCAAATGTTTGCAAATATTACTCTAGTACGCAATAGCTCATCTAAACTATTGAGCAAGATACTGACATAAAAGATAGTTTATATCAGTATCTTGCGTTAGTTTTCGCTGGAAGCTATAGGATGTATTATGACTTATAATTCTCAGCATATCAAATGAGATGTTAATAAATGCTAAAAAAATTCTCCCTTTTTGTTGACATTGAAAATACTGACTGCAATATGGTTACATTGGAGAAAATTTTAATGCGTCAACTGACATACGCGCTGATATTTTTAAAATTAACCTCTTTTTTACTGAATAAGAATCTTAAGTGACTCATATGGAGAATGGATGCTAATAAAATAAATTTTGGTTATGTCTCACCACACATTTTTCGATTCTCGAATATTTAGGCTACAAGTGATTTTGTTTCTGCTAGTAATCTTTTCATTATAAATGAAGAATATGGAATACTTTTAGGACTAACAGCAATTTTAGCTACATTGCATTATCACCCTTTCTTTCAAAAGTTTTTTTGCCTTTTTTATTACATTTAGGTTTCTGTTTGACATTGTTTTTTTCCCTGACCAACTGAACTTGAAATTGTCCGTTTCCACTTTTATGTTTGTAAAACTATTATTTTTCCTACACAAACAAAGCCAATTCGTACAGTTCCCATGTGTTTTGATTTACAGGACTTCTTAGCCAGCAACCTCTTTTAAACATTATTGAAGAAAGATCCATCCTTTTCCTGGCTTCTATTCTTTCAATGCCTGTCAAGAAAAGCAGTTTCTAACAAGTCTTATGATGGTCCATTGAAATCAGGTGCATGCAAAAAGGGTGAATTCTGCCAAACGCAGCATTCAGAGCAGGTTTCAACGTGCTGAAAATACAATTTTAATTGGAATCCTTAAGTATTTTTACTATAGAAAATATTACAATAAGGTACTAGAGCTTAACTCATGGAAATATAAGTTGTCAAAATTGACCCTCATAATATTTAAAAGAAAACAATCTACACATTCGGAATTAAAAAAAGTTTTATAACAAATCGGAGAGTACAGGTATTTAGCTTCCCCTTGGTAGTAAAACATTGACTTAATCATTTAGAAGAGACGATTCATGCCTTTTTTTCAAAACAATATCGTCCGTTTTTAAAACAAGGCAGCAACTTCAATAATCACTTTTGTTTTAGGTTTTTAAAAATTGCCCTTTTTTTATTTTACGATGCTTTCTTTCTTATCGAGGAAGGGGACGCCGTAATTGGTAAATTGAGCTCCAATAAATAAACTGGTTCTCATTCTATTTTGTCTACAGTTATAAAATAGTTTCAATCTAAGTTTTTTTTTAAACTATTTAACTTATGTTTAAACATTAGGGTATATTTTAAAAGTGTTTATGCGATTCTTGTTCCAAAGGACTAAAAAGCTAGGGTATCTTATTTAGACATTATTGCATGTATTAGTTTGAATCTTATTTCAGAAAAGTACCTGGAAAGAACTTGTTTGTCAACAAGACTTCCTAGTATTAGCAGATAAAATAATTTTAATTATCCGTACGAATTAACAGCTCGAAAAAAAACCTGAAGAATTACTTACATAGCTATAAGACATTAAAAAAATACGATAAATTTAGATACCATTCTAGTTTTTCTTGACAATAAATGTGTTGTTGCTTCTTATCCTTCTTGATCGAAAGAAACATCTAGATCAAATCCAAGAACCCGTGCGTTTTTAGACATTGAAGAGTTGTAGTAGGACTTGAGAGCAACTGACTCTTATAGCAACCAATACAAGCCAAAATGTGGGCAGAAGCAGCTTCGGTCACATTGCAATTCGGTCAACTAGAGAAAACTTTAAGACTCGCCACATGCCGTTGAGCTCGAGTAAGTCCACTGCGAAATCTAGGAAGAGTAGTTTCATCTCGCCTACTGCCTGTCCCAAGGAAAGCAGCACCAGGACGATTTCCTTCACACCACTTACGTACGTGTGCCTGCCTCAAAGAAAAACTGGTATCTTGTTTGACTCGTGTAGCAATTTCTGAAAAAGTGAGGCAGCCACCATGCGTCGAACCTCTATGGCTGTCATCAAGGGCCAAACCATCTGCAATCTCATTCCCGCAGACATTCACGTGTGACGGTACCCTCTGAAAATGAGATCCTCACTTTGACACTCAAGTTATTTAATACCTGGACAATACTCGTTGTCGTTCGTTCTGTCGCCATGCCACCACCATTCAGTTAAATGCTGAATAGAGCTGTGGCTATCACTGAATATCCAAATATCTGCATTGACACTCTCAGCAAATGTGTAAAGCAATCACTAAGCTTCATCATGACTCGTTTGTTTGACATTAAAGGCAATTTCGACTAGCGTAATTGCCTTATATTCTCAACATTTTGAAAAACAAAAGACTTGTAATCAGTCTATCTTCATTATTTTTGACAATTTGATAGCTAAGGCTGCCAAATTGAAATGGAAAGAGAAAATGGGGTTGAATGGAGGGAACTCTGTTTCTTCAATATGTAATCTTGAAAGAAGTTGTCTCCAAGGTTTTGTTTTGAGTCTAGTGTTTTGAAATGTTATTCTTCATAGTCTAAATTCACAGCATCGAATTTTCTTGCTGCAATATTTCCGCTTTCCTGATGATATTTCAACGTCTATGGCAAAAGGATCCTTATACTAGTTTTCTTTTTGCGTCCTTATATTTTACTTCTGATAGCTCGAAGCAGTTTAAATTGGAGTTTAATTCTCTAAAATACAGTATAATAATCATTGAGAAACAGAACAATTCATTGTATACCAATCATTTACTCTTGGATGGTATTCTCAAATATATTTGGGAAGTAATTTTTCTATATTTATATCTTAGAAAATTCACATGATTTACAGAACTATAATATTCAGTTCTAAGTTTCTAATATTCAGAAGCAGATTTCTAAGTTCTAATATAAGTATTTTAATATGTGACATTTTAAAATTTTGCATTCTTACATTGTGTGTGATTCCACAATATATATATTTTTGACTGGTTAAATCTAGAAAATATTTATCAATGATATGACATTTATTTACTATTTGAAAAAAATTATAACTTTTAAAGAAAAGCTAAATTCTTTTTTATCAGCCTCAATATCTGAACGCACTGAACATTTTGCCTTTTTTCTACTATGATATAAATTCAAATAGTTTAATGAGCTCTCTTGGCTATTATGTAGTATAAAGTATAATTAACCTATTTGAAAAGATAAGCGCAATATGGAACTTTTTAAATTTTAAATATTTCAGAAAACTATAAATGCAAATTCGGGTTAGTTAATTCAATATGAAATTAATTGAAACTTGATTTTAAGAGTGAATTTTTTCAGTTTTATTTCTAGCACTTTAAAATTTTACATGATCTAAAGATTTAAAAATGTTTCAGTTTAAAATTCAATTAAGGTATTTTATTTTTATTTTTGAAATTTCTTAAAAAACAGTACAAATTTGATCTTATTTCTTAAGCAGTTTCAACAATAAAATCTTCCTCATGAATTCATTTTATATGGAAAAAATATACATCTTAAGTGATGTTCATGAAAATAAATGTCTTCTTCTGAAGTATTTTTTATTTTTACTACCTCAAGAACTATTCGATAACCACTATACGGAAGACTCAGTCGTTACATAGTGGTCTTAAAAAATTGTATTAGTGGTTAAAAACATTTTCACGTCGAAAACAAAGATAAATTAAGATTATCTAAAAGTTACATGTAACATTATACAAAATCATTATTTCTTATTTTTAACAATATGTTTTTTTAGTAAACTATTTTAATTAAATAGAGAGAAAAAATAAGTATTATTTGTGTATCACACATAAAAAAAAATTCTCCGTTTTTTTTTTTTTTTTTTTTTTTTTGCTATTAGATATTTTGCCTTTTATTTTATAGATGGACGATTGGTTCTTCAAAAAAAATGAAAAACTTTCTTTAATTCAGAAGCTACATTTTTCTCAAAATTTTATTTGTAGCTCTTATCATTTTCTGAAGTAATATACTCAAAAAGTAACTCTTACTATGATATTTTTTTTTATCTCAGGACGGATTTGGAAATTCCATTTTAAAAAATCCCTTTTTCCTAATATACTCTTTTTAATACTGTCTTTAACTTATTATTTTATTATTTAGATAATTAGTAATTTAAAATAAAAAGTAACAAGTCTTTCAACTAGAAATAGAAAAATAGTTGTTCGCATGAACCTGGAAAAATGAAATTACTAATTACTAATATCAGCGCTCTACCAAATTCTTAAAAGAAAAAAGTAATTTTTTTTAAAATTTTAAGTATTAAAAATACTGTTTATTTAGTGATAAAAAGTTATTTTAACTGTCATAAGCTTAACCCAATTTTAAAAAAAATACAGAACGCGTTTATTTCTTGTTTAAATTTCCCATGTCTCACATAATATAACTGAATTTTGAATAGCTCAGAAGGAATAATAAAGCCTAAGCAGAAAGATATAAATCAAAATGCTAAAGAATTAAAGCGCGTTTTCTTCAATATGCTTCTTTCCGTTTTGCTGATGCTTCAGGGTGTAAATAAGAATTTTAAAGTTTTCACCATTTTCATTTTTGAGTACGAAATGATGAATCAAGGTGGTGTAAGGCAACTAGCTATTTTCATAATGAAAATTTGATTTGATTTTTAATTTATGTTGCACAATAAATCAATACGAGGGCCAATGGTGATGGATCTCGTAATTTTGAACCACGGCCACTTTACAAGGACGGCATCTGAGCTAGCATTCCTGTCTTCAAATTTCTACAGCATGCCAGGCGGAAGTCTTTGCACGTTGACAGATTGAATGTGCATTGGCGCCTCTACACGGTGGCTGTTCAATGGCACTAGACTTCGAATCAGCCACGAATTCTTACCATGATCACTCGACTTCGAATCCGTTACACAACAACGTCAGCCACAAATTTGTGACCATGACCACTCGACTTCGAATCCGTTACTCAACAACGTCAGCCACGAATTTCTTACCATGATCACTCGACTTCGAATCCGTTACACAGCAACGACAGCCACGAATTTATGACCATGACCACTCGACTTCGAATCCGTTACACAACAACGTCAACCACGAATTTGTGACCATGATCACTCGACTTCGAATCCGTTACACAACAACGTCAGTCACGAATTTGTGACCATAACCACTCGACTACCGTGTATGGCGTGATGTGCGAATCTAATTAATGTTTGATCCACGCCATAAAAAGTAATAATTCATAATAAAAAAGGTTAATATCATATTTTTAATTAAAATTTTACGTTATAGAACATTAGAAAAATTACCAAAGAATGCAACAGCTAATGCTTAAAAATTAAATAAAGGAGCAGAGTGTTTGGTATTGTCTCGTGCGAGTCAGATAGAGGAGTGTGAGGAATCGTCTAAGGTAAAGACACATTTTTGAGTGTTTGTTCACATCAGATCACCTTTCTCTGCCCGCAGGCGGATTCCAGTTAAGAAAACTTTAGGTGGATGTCAAGGCACGCCACACCGGAGTCCCTGTCCTTTTTCTTAAAGGAATTATTCTAATAAACAAAGAAAGAACACTTTTCCAAACCACTTTTGTATTTAAATTTCTTCTTTAAACTTTTTAAATACTAAAATGCTTGCTGTATTAAATTACAAGAGAAACTAACAAAATGTTCACCAGTTAATGAATTGTACACACACACAAATGTTAATAACTATTTATAATTCCAAATATTCAAACAAATCAGAGGATGAAAAATGTCTTGATTTCTCATTAATCAAACTGTAACAGCTATAATGGCTTCAAATATTTATGTGACGGATTCGGTTACTTTACTTCGCTTTTCTTCTTTTAGTAGCTTTGTTTAATGAATAATATATTGATCATGTTCCTTGGAGAATCCTTACGATATCCATCATTAAGCTTGATTAATACTAAAGCAATTTCAGTACAATCGGGACAAATGAGCAGTAACAAATTGCTAAATGTTTGTTTCTGAAAATAATGTCAGAAGCAGAACATTATCCCAAAGTACAACAGATGATTACTTTTCCTCGTACGATAAGTTTATCGCGAGCTATTTTATTTCCACTTAGGACAGTTCTTAGAAGTAAATTATACCGTAGAGAAATGATTCTTCAGAGATCCGATATTCTTGTTAAAGCAAACAAATTAGGACGCATACAATGGGATACATTTTTGACAATAATTATATTCTGCCGTTTTGTTGGTAAATAAATTATTGAAGATTAACTCTTTGATTTGAAATGTATTTAATTATTCTAAAAATTTCTTGTGTTTCAATTAGGTGAAAAAGTAAAACCTAAGGTATTGTTCACTCTAGCTTTCATTCTTCATACTGAAACTAAATTCTGATTTGAACTAATTCCTCGTAAAAATATATTCTTACATAAATAAATAAATAAAATCAAACTCGCAGTCCCCATTAATATTTTAGTTTTGATGTATGAATATTAAATAGTAACTAACTACTCATCAGCATGATCCCCTCAATTAAAATTTTTCTTTCCCTTTACTAAAAACATCACGAAAACAAATGCAAATAATGATAATTGAAAGGAGTTAAAATTACTTTTGAATTTGAAAATATTAAATTACTATAAAATCTCATGATCCCTTTCTTGTGAGATCCCTTAACACATCACTCAATAAGTCTCGGGCCTAACATATAGATGACGCTACCTTCTAACTTTTCTAAGCCTAACCTAGTAGTACTAACTTTCAAACAGCACGTGTCGAAATTTTGAGATAATATCTTGTTAAGTTATAAAGTTAAAATGGTTTTTGTGGCAACATCGGCCACTGTTGGAAACCATGGAGAAAAAAGAATTTCATGTTCTAATCAAACATTGCTTTCTGATGGGAAAAACACTGTTCGAGCCAAACAATCGCTTGATAAATGTTATCCGGACTCTGCTCCAACGCAATCAACTGTTAAGAGATGATATGCTGCCTTAAAACGTGGTCGTACAGACACAAACGACGTTGAACGTTCAGGTCGCCCAAGTTCTACAGTTGTTCTAGAAATCATCAAAAAAGTGCATGAAATCGTTTTAACCGATCATTGATGGAAGTTGCGGGAGATAGTAGATAATTTAAAGGTATCAGAAGGCAGTGTATTTTCTATTTAGCATGATCATTTGTCAATGAGAAAGCTATGTTCAAAGTGAGTGCCGCGTTTGCTCACTGTTGATCAAAAACAACAACACATCAACGATTCAGAGCATTGTTTTGAGCTGTTTAAGCAAAATAAACAAGAATTTTTACAGTAGATATGTGACAATGGATGAAACATGGATCCATTATTACCTCCTGAATCAAAAAGTTCGTTATCTGAGTGGACAGCAGCCAGTGAAAGGCGTCCAAAACGACCAAAAAGTCAAACGTCAGCTAGCAAGGTTAGGGCGTCCGTATTTTTAGATGCGCATGGAATTCTTTTATTGACTACCTTGAGAAAGACAAAACAATTAATAATGATTGTTACATGGCGTTACTGGATCAACTGAATAAAAAAATAAAGAAAAAACGTCCTCAAATGCAAAAGAAAAATACTTTTTCACCAAGACAATACTCCGTGCCACAAGTCCATGAAAATGATAGTCAAATTGAACGAATTGCGCTTCGATTTACTCCATCCCAACGTACAGTCCAGATCTGGCTCCCAGTGACTATTGGCTGTTTTCAGATCTTAAAAGAATGCTACAGGGAAAGAGGTTTGGTACAAATGAAGAAGTGATTACCAAAGTAGAAGCCTGTTTTGAGATCAAAGACAAATCATTCTACGAAAAAGGTATTAAAAAATTAACAGAGCACTGGGCTGCATGCATCACTCTTGAAAAGGAATATCTTGATAAATAAAGTTCAATTTTTCAGAAAAGCTGTTGTTTTATTAGTTAGGCCCGGAGCTTATTGAGTGATGTGTTATATAATCTTTATTAAAAACAAATCTATGAAATAAAACAATGGAATAAGTAAAACCGATTGTGAAATACGTAATATTTAACAATGAATATAAAATCTCATTTAGCAACTAAATATGTCAAAATTTTTAATATTTTTAATTATGGCAATGATAAATAACGCATGGATTGTCATTTTATTAAAAAGTCTTTCGGCTTAAAAATGATACAAAATTCCAGTCGAAAATTAATATAGTGGCTAATTTTTTTAAGCTTGATAATTTTTGGAATTTTGAGAACAGGAATAATCTGCATGTAAATAGTGACCAAATATATACGGATATTCAAAATAATCGAACTATTTAGGCTTCATAGAAATGTTAATGAGAAATACCTGATTGTAATCTGGGGGATAGTAAAAATTTACTTTGCCTAGATGAATCGATTCTCAGCATTAAAATAAATGTTTGTTAAGAGTGCATTTTTAAAAAAAAATATAAACATAGATATAAATTCGCAAGAAACTGAAGTGTGTACTTCATTGAATTCAATATTTATTTTTAACTTAACAGTTTAGTGTAAAAATAAATTATTGTTTAAAAAACAATAATTAGTTAGTTTTATAGTTAATCGAACTAAACAGTAAAAAATAATTCTTAATATAAAATAAAATTATTAACGAAAAAATTAGTCATTGTGGTAAAAGCTTGAGGTGCTCGATAATAATTGTTATAATTTCTTACTAGTTCTTTTCCGAAATACAGAGTTAGTGTAAAAATATAGTACAAATGACCCTACGCTTTTACTACAATGACATTAATTTTCTTGTTAATCATTTTATTCTTATATTAACAAGTATTTTTTACTTTTTAGTTCGATTAACTATAAAGCGCGTTTTTTAGGGGTTTTTTTTAAACTATCAGTTATTTAAAAAAATTTCGTTTGATCTACAATAAAAGCGTGTTTTTTTATAGTTTTTTAAAATATAATTTATTCTTTGATGAGTTAATCTTAAATTCTAGAAAACCCATTGTCATCCTATCATTGCATCGATATGGCCTGCTTTGTTAAATGTAGAATCAGCCACACAACTGAAGGAAATCTGGAAGAGATAAGTTTGAGATATTTATTTCGGAAGAAGGTGTTAACGATATTTTTCATTAAAAAGAGCTCAATATTCACTCGGAAACTTGCGTCAGCATTAGACATAAAAGTGCATGTTTTGAATTGAAGAGTTTGTGAGAAATTATTTAACCCTGAATCAATTCTCAGCTATTTTGGTAAAATAAAGCAATTAATGAAGTTCCATTCCTCAGATCTGACAAGATAATTTATGAAAACAGACTTTATGCCTGGGTTTCAAGTAATAAAAACATAAATATTTTTTTTTCATATGCTTGAGTTCTTTTTCTTAATTTTCGATTTTCAGAAAACCTGGGCAATAACATTTATTATGGAAAGAAATTGCTGATGCATCCACCTCATTTTCCCATAAAGAGCACCTTTTATTTGTTTGTGGTATTTGTATTAATCATGAGCATTTTCACTTTAGGATTGTAACGTAATCTTTTAGTCGTCAAATTGCGAAATGGGATGTGGAATTAGTCACCAAATCTGAAAAGGGGAAAACGTTAATCCTTATAATCCTTATCAGGACAATGAAAAAAGTTATTAAAATATTGTATTGTCATCGGTTGACAAGTATGCAAAATTTCGAATTAATCTGACCTTTGAAAGTGAGTAAAAATCGAGTTCAAATTTTCTGTTATATTGCAGTTGAAGCTAATAAAAGTGTTATTAAACAAGTTTCTCTAAACAGATAGAAAAAACATATATATATATATATATATTGGATATATATTATCCAAAATATATCTACACTCATGTCCATAAATTAAGGATAATTCAGAATCACACAGAAATTGAACACTTTAAAATAAAAATTTCACTTGTAGAATTATCACACACATCTTGAAGAAGAACATGCAAATTACAGGAAACCACCAGATGGCGCGGATAGTACTTCACAATGATGAGAGTGTAAGAGAGGGGTAAATAAGAAATGGTGGCAAAGAAGTAAAATTTTTCACAAGTGCTTTAAAAGCCTTTCAGTGCAATAACCGCATAGTTATGGCACAAAGGAAGCATTTCGATGTTTTTTTACGTGGTAGAATTATCGAACGACTGGAATGTGGATGTCCCCAGCTGGAAGTATCCGAGGAACTTGGAATCGCCCAGAGTGTCATCTCCAGGCTTTGGAAACGATTCTAAGATGATGGTAATGTGAGTAGATGTTACAGCACAGGTCGCCCCCGCGTTACAACGCTGAATGAGGAACGGTATTTGGCAGTTACTGCCGAAAGAAACAGACGGAGCGCAGCATCAGAACTATCTCGTCAGCTCTCTTCAGCTACCGGTACGACAGTTTCAAGGCAGACCGTGTACAGACGCTTAGGGCACATTGGTCTATATGCTCGTAGGCCTGTCAGATGTGTTCCCCTTACCGCAACTCACTGTCGCCTGCGATTAACCTGGAGTAGAGAGCATGCATTGTGGACACCGCAACAGTGGTCTTGTGTGATGTTTTCCGATGAGTCCAGATTAGTTTGCAGTCTGATTCTAGCCGGACTTTCATATGGAGAGCGCCAGGTACCCGTTACCATCAAGAGAACACCATTGAACGACACCGTTACGGTGGTGCAGGATGGCTCGTTTGGGGAGGAATTATTCTTGTTTCCAGAACTGACCTGCATGTTCAGAGTGTAACGATGACAGGTCACATCCATCGGAATGTTATTCTGAACAACATGTACGTTTGTTTCGGGGCCCATGGGTGCTGAATTTCTGTTTATGGATGACAACGCCCGTCCTCACCGTGCAAACATTGTAGACGAATGCCTTCAATTGGAGGATATCACCCGTATGGATTGGCCAGCATACTCACCGGACTTGAATCCAATAGAGCATGTGTGGGATATGCTTGGCCGACGAATTGCAGCCCGTCAACCCTCCCACCTGTCTACCTGAGTTTCGGAGGGCATTGCTTGATGAGTGGTGTAATATTCCCCAAGATCAGATTGATAATTTGATACTCAGCATGCGTAGGCGCTGTAAGGCCTGTATTGCATCATCCGGAAGACATACTCCGTATTAACTATCATACTAACCATATTATACTGTTTTTTGTAAATAGTTTCTTTTTTGAAATTTGTTTCAGGGAGTAAATATCGCAATTTTTATTAATTATGTCAAACATATAGCATCTTTTTAGCTCTTTACCTTTTTTTTTACTAAATAGACTTTACAAATAAGTCATATTTGTTTTGCTTCTGTCTCTTTCTTTGCCTGAACTTCATTATCCTTAATTTATGGACATGAGTGTATTTATCTTACGTATATGAAATTAAAATACCAAGCACTAATCATCCTCAATAAATAATCAATTCATTTTTCCATGAGGAAATCTAAAAACAAATCAATTGTACATTCTACAGACACCCTCGCCGCCCATCCGGTATAGTGGCTAGTGACGCTGACTACTGTGCCGTAGGGCCTTGGTTCGAATTATGGAGAAGGCATGGATGTTTGCAAATGTTTAGTGCCCTTAGCGCGCGCGCGCGTGGTAAAGGGTACTCTAAATAGCAGTAGAACCGCAAGTCCTCTCGTGAGGTTGGTGGAGAGAAAAGAGAAGTGGGAAGCCCCTGACCACTCCCAGCGTGTTCTCCCTCAAAATTGGGGTGGAACCGAGCCAAATCGTACTGTCACCTGCATGGTGCTCAAAACTATGGCTAACGACAGGCGTACAATCTAGCCCGATGCCCTGATGAATTTTTTGGGCCTCGACCTGACTACGTCAGACAATGGGCAACAACAACAACAGACACCATCACAAATGGGTCATCTGAGAAAGAAATCCTATTTGATGAATTAATGACTGAACTAAACTCAGTGACGCAACAGCTCATGAAGGCAAAGGTCTATTGTGTCTATCTCAGTATACGCAACCTTAGGCACTAGTGTGCATGTGCAGTTGTTTCGGTCAAGTCGTCAGTCTGACGTGAAACCCCTGTGTTCAGTTCCCAAGCAAGCTTGGTATTCATTTATTGATCTACTGAAGGGACGAAAGTCTGAGTCAATCTTGCAGAGACCGGGATTTGAACTGCAAACCTGATGCGTGGAAGCGCGATACACTACCACTCAGGAAATGGACTTCAAATTAATGTCTAATAAGTAAATATTGCCGTCAATCAGCGAAACATTTTCTTCATTAAAAATATTCTCATCAAAAGATTAGTATTATTTTTATACAATTTTCGTGAAATGTATAAAAAGAACTGGCCATTTTTTTCTTTTTACAAATAAGTAAAAATATAACTGATAAAACAAAACTGTGTTTCTTTGCCCATGAATATTGAATGGCCTTTGCCACTTCCTTAACTACGCTGTTTCTGTCGAGTCGTGAGTTTAAACCATGTACCACTAAAAATAGCAACTGATTAGTATAGAGCAACTGATTTGCATTTAATCTGTTAGGGCTCTAAGTTTGCTCGTTGATGTCGTGTTTAATCTTTAAGAGTGAAACGCCAACACAGCTGTCCTCCTCTATACTTGAGTTCAGAAAAACAAGGTCCATTAGCCGTGTGCAGCTTCAGAATGAAACATTGAAAACAATCAATTAGTCAACTATCAAAACTTTTCAAAAGCCCCGTTAAATTTTTTTAATGAATTACAGTAGAACGTCGTCTATTCGAATCAATTGGGACAGGACATGGTTCGGATAATCGAAAACCGAATTCAATCCATACAGTATATGAAACCGGACACTACACGAATATTGAAAATTATCCCATGCGGGAAACGTGCTTGAAGAAGAAGCAAAATAGTTGCAAAATGTCGCAATTTTACCTTTATTGTGGAGAATAATCACTTATTTTTCGCTGTACCATTGTACACCTTCGCTTTTTCGCTGCAAGGTTTCTGATTCTCTTGAACAGCAGTAGTTGAGTAGGACATCTCTCTGATTGTTGTTCTTACCACTCATAGCTGTCTCTAATGCAGAAAATGGATCAGCATTTGATGGACCCTTGCTACTTTCGTCGTTGTTGTTGTCTTTGTCTTTATTCGTTTCATCATTTAAAGGGTCGGATTCTTCTTGCACGGAAGTCACTATCTCGTCATCATTTAGAATTTGAAATCCACAGTCTTCTGCATCGCATGACATCCAGATTTCTGCATCTTCTTCATCGCATTCTTGAAATCCTGGGATCGATTGGACAAAGTCGGTAATCTCCCTCCTGTGGTCGTCATTGAAGTCTTTTTCGCCTTCTAATTCTTCCACAGGACTTTTTAGCCTTCTAATTCCATGCATTTTTTATATAGCTTCTGTCTTTGAGCGAGTCCCACGCATCACTTAACATGTTGCAGGCGTCATTCATATTGAACTTTTTAGCAAAAGCATTAACACTTTCTTCGTTGTTTCTGTTCGAAAACGTATTCATATGTCGTGCATGTAGTTGACAAAAAACCTGAACCAGATATTTGACGCTTCGGATCATATACGTTCGGATAAACGACCTTCTACTGTATATAAGTCTATCAACAAAAACGTTTGTATCAATAAATTATTTTTAAAAAATAATATTGTTTCAGCAGTGCGTATATTAATTTAAGCCGAGGCATTGAGTATTAAAAATGCTGCTTAGAACTTTTAATAATCCTATGGCTATAATACAATTTTTATTGTCCAAATGTCACTCACAATGTAAAGAAAACCATTGCATTTCACTTTTTGTGTTTGAACTTTTCTTTAACAGATATGTGTAATTGTTAAGCCCTTCTTTTAAGCGTGAATTTTATGATGGTTTTATCCATAATAAAATAATTATAATAAGTAATATGTTTCATCACATACAGCATTTTTAAAATTTTAATTCTTTACTACAAAGACTTTGAACTTCTATGAGCACAATTAATTCCCATAGGTTTCTTCTTCCTATTTTTCTTTATTTTATTCATGTTACATTTATTGTTTTAAGATAAGCATTGTATTGACACTATAAAATACTATTATCAGTGTATTTGCATTTTACGAAAATCCGTATCAGTAAAAACATATTCGAACTTTCCAGATTTTATGCAAATATATTTTAGTACTTTAAAGAAGAAAAATTGAAAATACATCAGAGAGAGAGAGAGAGAGAGAAAAATAATGTAATAGTGTCAAAGATGAAACAATTAAATTGGTTTTTACTACTTAGCAAATAAATACATTTTTTCGTTAATTGTTGCATTTTATTTTCAAGCAATAAAAGAGTGCTGTTTGTGGATGTGATTGGTTCATCGAAGGTGTGTGTCCTATATTTATTATAAAATAAATTAAGTATTTTGTATAAAGATGAACAATTTATTAAAAATATTGGAAGATAAAAATAAAAATCTGTGTTTCATATATATATATATATTTTGCAGTTTAATGCAAATTTAATTAAATTACCTGGAATAAAAAAAGGGTTATTTGTCTTAAGATTAACTTTGTTTTTGAAGATCTTTTTGTAAAAAAACTACATTGCTTTGAAATTCAGGCAGATAATAATTTAAATTTCTTTTTCATATTATTTCAGTTAAACATTACGTCCCCCCAAAAATGCAACGTATAACTAAATCTCTGTAATCACTAAACTAAATTATGTAGAACGCCGTAGCTTTGAGAACCTGTATGGTGCTCAAAGCTACGGCTAACAACAGGAGTGCAACTAGACCTTTGCCACGAAGAATTTCGTTGGTCTTATGCAGAAAGAAATAATGTTTTACTTATATCAAATGTATCAACAAAAGTAAGTAGTATGAAATTAACTGTTTTTTTTTACTTTTAAAAACAAATGCTTCTCTCTGCTAATATAATCATTATCTTTCTTTTTTTTTCTCTCACATACTTCAACGGTAGTCAGTTAGTCAAGGTAACAGACTCGCGGCTAGCGTGTAATGAGTTTGTGCCTAGTACCGCTAAAAACCGCCAAGTAGAGGAGGCCGAATCACATGTTAAATTTGTCGAGGCTCAAACATCCTTCCATTGGTGTGGAAGTTAACGAGAAGAACGTGAAAACAATACAACTTTCCGGGCCACTGGAGATGTCTCTCAACCATTCCTCTTTTTAAGTACAAGGAATTTTAATTATTTCATAATTTTAGAAAATAATGTCGTTGACACCTGCTACACAGAAAAAAAAGTAACAAGAAAAAAAACTTACCTCTTCAAAGACAGAGAAAAAGTACTTTTAATTTAAAAAAAGTTTTAAATTAAAGATATTTCTTTCTGTTAGTGAAAAAAAAGAAGGAATATATGGATTTTTTTTAAAAAAATAAATAAGCATTTTTCCGCAAGAAAAATGTGGATAATGCTTTTTCTGTTACTAATTTTAAAACATCTTTTTCATTATTATTTAAACAAATATATATTCTGTTTTTCTGTGAAGTTAAAATAATTAGATTTCCAAATTTTTTGAAAAACGGAATAATGAAAAGCTTAAGCCAAGGAATCTAATTTTTTAATTAAAAATATTATAATTAATTTCCCCAATATATGTATACTAGCTTGAAAAATAACAAAAGAGCGTAAAATTTCAAAAAACATATTTGGAAGTTGTTACTTGACGTTCCTAATATCTTGGAGGGAAATTTTAGTTTAATTTTTAAAAAAATACCACTATATTATTTTGCTCTTGAAAAAAGGCATAATCTTTAAATACGTTTTTTTTCTATACTTTTCAGAGACGGAAAAAATTCAAAAATTTTCCTTTAAGTTTCTTAAATACTCAGAAAGGATGATTTTGCAAGCAAGGAATTTGCGTATTTTATTTTAAAAGAAATATTTTAAATTCCTCGAAGGCAATTCACTAATGTATAAATTCATGTGGAGTCGCTTGAGTAACAGTGATAAACACTGAGAGTGTAGTGTGTATTATGAATGGACAAAATGTTGCTAAATATGAAAATTAAGTATTGGGTGGGCCAAGAGATTGCTTGAACTTTAAAAATTTTTAAAAGCAATAAATGATGTTAAGAAAATGTGATTTGTAAGAAAGGATTGCTTTAGCCGCAAAAAAAACTTTTAATTCAAAATGTCACCAGTAGAGGGCACTGACATATGAAATTCAGCAGAATTATACAAATTAATCTATCAGTAAGAGACCAAGAAACACGAGGATTCCTCATTTGCTTTCAGAAAGTTATCGTTACCCTAACGAGCGTTACTGGTGAAGTTAATCTACTTGAACTGAGTCAGCATGTGTAGTGTTGTGAAAAATTCGCTCCGCTAAAGAAATGAAAACGAGGAATGGTTCAATCTTCTTTGATAAACCATGTTCCAAATTGAGCTGGAAAAGGTACACAGTAACCGTTGACCGTTATTTTACTCTTTTGTGTGACAAAGTTGTGGCGCATTAAGTGAAAAAGCTGTGTTACCTATAATAAGCTTTATACAGGATGGCAAACCCCCACACTACGCCAATCCAGTAAAATGATTCTCATTAACCCATGAGCGGGCACATGGGTACAAAGTCACTCTATGCTCACGAAATGTTTATTACTGGAAAAACTGCTTATATATTAGTTACCAATGACCTTGTTAGTATCCTTTTATATGGGAGTCTTCAAGGGAACCAAAATGGATTTGACACATATATTTCTCTTTATTTTGAGGGGAGTTTCAAAGTTTTTATTACAATCTTATTGTACATGTTTTGACTGATTTCCTTGCGCAACCACTTTATATCCAAAGTATTTTCTATGAATAGGCTACATTTCCCCCCTGTGAGCAAAGTGGTTTTGATTGCTGTGTTGTACGACTTGTTACGGTTTATAAACGTAAGTCAGCAGAATATAAAAAAGAAATAGGTCTCTGTGATCTATATTGAAGGGAAGGACGCGCTGAAATAATGCATATTAATAATCATAGCAAAAGTAAATTTGAGAAACGCGATGAACATGAAACCTTTGAGTTGAAAGGAAAGTTTTCAAATGCTACCAAAAAATCCATCAAGTAAGATATGAAGCCACAAATTTGCAGAATACACAGTGCTCCCAGTCAAAAAGACACAAAAGAGAAAGCGTTCTACGTGCTATTTGTCATCACCAAAGGACAATAAAACTACAATTAATAGAACAAATTATGACAATTTTCCCTGCAAATATTATTCCTTTAATGTGAACGAAAAGTGTCTGTGATTCGTGTCCTTTAATAATGTCACGCACATCTGAAACGTTTTAGTTCAGTTTGATTGATATTTTTTTCTCAAATTATCAAAGAAAAATTGAAAAGCTCTGAAAAGTAAGTAAGTATACTTTCTCTTAGTTAAATTATTCTCTGGAATTGCGATTTTTATCGTGTACATTAAAAATGATTAAGGTGACTCAATCATACCCGCGCGACCATTAACGTTAATATCGAGTGCGTGCCTACTCCGGATTAAGTACCTTTGGTGAAGACTGTAAATGGTCCAGGTTGCAAGATCGTATGACCTTCACGATTAGCCGACCTCACTCTGGTCGACTTCTGATTGTGGGGCTATTTGAAATCGCTTATGCACTACTGATCGTTTCCTTCACCACTGGCCAAAATCAAGCCTTCTATCATTTGTGAGGTTTCTGCAATTCATTCCGAATTGTTGCATTCAGCTATAACGGGCGTTGGAGTCTCTTTAGTTGTGTCGGACAATATTATGGACGTCATGCTGAACAACGGTAAATGAAAGAATAAATGAATTGAGTCTACTGTTTTCCTGTTCATTGTCTTTTCGATCGCCAATTGGCTTGCGGACCCTTTCTTGAATACCGCATTTCCTTATCATAATTCTTCTTTTTTTCATGAATTTTGTAAGTTTGACGAACTTTTGACGCATCGGATATACTATCCAGTACTTTTGGGTACTAATTGGGTCAATTTTATGTAAATTTAGCCTTCGCTGCTTCTCTTGCTCTTTTCTTCCTTCCCTAATAGATTAAAAAGTGTTAAATTTAATTTTTTTGAATAATCTTTCTTTCATAAAACTATAAAATTAATTTATTTTAACTCTGAAAATTAATTAATTATGTATAGCATCGTTTAACAAGCTTAAGTAATTTTCGAGAGCTTTGTTATTTTAGTAGCATTTAAACAATAGTCATAGCGAATAATCAAGAATTTATTGAATTTTGAAGGAATTAAACATATGCGAGATTTCTTGTTTATTTGAAGCTCAAATGATATGAATTCTTTTCAGAGTAAATTTTTTTTCTATTATCACTTCAAAATTTAGTTTTAAGATATCTAAAAAAAATTTCGAAAAATGTCTTCTAGGTGTAGACCATCATGATTTATTGATTTAATAGTTTCAAAGTGCCAAATTTTGCATTGTTCTGTTTTTGTGTGAAACATCGTAGACACACACATACAAATTCTTTCCTTTATTGTTATAAAATAAAATAGCAATGCATTACGCTTCAAATCTGTTGTTCCTTTTTCCAAAAATCTAAGCATTAAAATAAATCATTTTTACCTTACACTATGAATTTACTCACTTCGTTATGCTCATTGCTTTTTAAAGTTATTTGTTTATCTTCTAGGAACCTCTCAGAAATTAAAGAACTACTGCGCACCATGCACTGCTCCAATCCTCTACCTCCGTAAACACAAGCGTGGCAATTAGCCTTTTCTCTTGCTTTGATGTGAGCCAAATTCTTTTTCTGCTTCTCTGCTCTATAGCCTTTTGAAATTATTATACTCATTGGAAATTCTGCCAAATGTGAAGAGTACAGTGTTGTTCGTTTTTAGAATGCACACAATATTCGGTCTACAGAAACGACTTAAATACTCCATCCAAAACATGAAGCTTTAAAAAGTCTTTGAAGAAATTTTGGTTCATGACAATGCTCAACCTCATCCTCAGAGAGAACATACAGGAACTTCAACATCTTAACCAGAACACTTTTGGGTATCCTCTTTACAGACCTGAATTTGTATTAAGGGGTTTTTATTTATTCTAAAACTAGAGGAATATTTGAAAAATTAAAAGTTCACCAGTGATGAAAACCTCAAACCAGAAATGACATCCTGATTCAAATCATTGGTGGAGTTAAAAAAATTGACCTCACGTTACAAAATGTACTACGACAATTACATTGAAAAATAGAGTAAAGCACTGAGTGGGTCAATAAAGATTTTTGTGTTGAAATGTCTCATTTTATTTAGTAATATCTAAATATTCTAAATTTTCATGACGATCCTCTTAATACAGTTTAAGATAAAGATATAATTATATAGATGTTACTTTTTTACGAATATACTGATAAATATACAGCACTGCTTCTCAAACTTTCAGTATTTGCGACCCAATATTCACACACACAATCATAATTTTCATCGCACCTTTCTTTAGAATAACAATGTATTGAATTGAATAGTACTATACTTTGATGCTAAAGCTAAAGCTTTAACCTCTTAAGTGCCACAGGCGTGTAGAAATGTCTTGCTCAGCCAAAGCGTTAATTGCCCCGACGTATATATGCGTCTTTCCGAAGTACGATATTTTTTGTGCATTGCTATCTATAAAATTATTCCAAAGGCTTTGGAACGCAATAGAAGGACCTTGACAGTGTTTTCGGATTTACTCATTTCAGAGGATTTTCTTATCAATTTATTTTCTTCTCCACTCTCTCTCT
Source organism: Trichonephila clavata (assembly GCA_019973975.1). Classification (NCBI taxonomy): domain Eukaryota; kingdom Metazoa; phylum Arthropoda; class Arachnida; order Araneae; family Nephilidae; genus Trichonephila; species Trichonephila clavata. Next base: position 59,757 of record BMAO01011256.1, read on the forward strand.
CTCTCTCTCTCTCTCTTTGCCAATATATCACATATGCGCGCCTTCGTAGAAAACGGTGGCACTGGGGAGGAAATCACGCAACTTTTAATCGGCAGTCAAGGGATAAAATATAAACCGTATAAATTATCACAATAAGTATTAATTTTTGTATATACTTTTATGTAGGACAAGTCCGTGTGGTCACTGTTAATTATTAAACTTGTTCTTAACTTAGTATTGTTAAATTAATTATAAAATACATTGTGCATTATAAGTAACACATATATAAGTGTACTATATCAGTGTAAATAAGTATTTTATTTTTTATTGTATCAGAATGTATTTTGGCTTACTTTCAGTGAATTATTATTTTTTTATATAATCTCTTTTTTTCAACTCTTCAATATGCTCACCTCCCCAAAGGGAGCGCTCCCCACAGTTTGAGAAACGCTGCTATAAAGCTTAAAATTTCATCCTCACGATAAGTTTGTCGTGTCCTAATCCTATTTTTTCCCGACGCGCGTCTAAGTGTAGGAGGAAACATATCATCACCAACAAAAGCCATAACAACAATTATTTATTGAGGACAGACAAAACACAAATAACAAACACAAGTTCAATTTATAAGTAGAAACCTCGAGTGATTGCTAATACCTAGATTAATCCTAATACTCAAATCCGATACTCAAATCTAACCTTCAAATTTAATATTCCCGTCTAAGTAATCTCAGCTATCAGAATTGACAAGGAGACGAACTCTTGCTAACCTCAGGTCGGTACTAAATCTAATTCCTTTGATTCCTTTAATGATTAATCTATTACTTTACTTTATAAAAAATAATCAAATGCGCGCTAAACTTGTTGAAGTAATTTCCTTCGATACTTACGTACAGCTAGGCAACTCCTTCTCTCTCTCACCCTAACATTTACGAAATCTAGACAATATATAGTCGAATATATTAGCATATAACTATCTCGTGTTTTTCCCGAAGAGGCTGTGAAATAGAATAAATGCTGGCCCCAAAGTTACCCAAGAGGATTAGTTTGGAAATTCACGCGGATAGCCCCGTCACAAGTTTTAGTAGAATTATTTAAATGAATACATTCCATTAACGAATGCGGTGAAAAATATTTTTGTTGGGAAATACAATGTTGTTGAATTTAGTATATATTTTTCAGAGTATCAAGTATTACATATATACAGGTTTGCTTTAATATAGTTTACTTAAAACCTCCCTCCACGTATTTGTTGAACACAAAAATGATGTCAGAAAGCAGATGTTTGCTTATTACAAAGGAACTACCTGTAATGCAATAACGGAACTCTACTTAAACATGCTCAAAAACAAAAGGGTATGTACCAGAAAACACACAAAATCTCATTTACATTTGTTTAAGCATCCGATTTATATTGTAATTCGTGTCGTATGTGCTAAAGACAGTAAAATATTTGTTAATGAAATCATTTACAGTAGAAGTATCGAGTTCATAACAAAAATAAAAGAGACAATCCAGGACAAATAACCTTTGACTTGTCTTTATATTAAATAACAGAATCTTTATTTTCATTACACGACTCATTGCTCCACTTAATGACGTTAATTATACTGTCTGTTTCCCGCAGCTTATTTAATAAAGCAACTTTATTCACTTCTTTCAAGATAAAATCTTAACAAAGAAATTCTTTTTAGTTTCATTTACTTTCCTTATAAACTCTGTTTACTGAATAATCATGAAGCTTGTACACAGTCACCTATTCGAATGGAATTAGTCAAATTGAAACACTCAAATAATTTTAGAGACACGAGCTTTCTGTGCATTTCATGTTGTTGCTTGATTACAGATTGGAAGGAAGTGTAAGGTTGGTACGACAACGTGTGTTTAGGAGGGGAAATAAAGTGATGTAAGTATTAGTAAGATAGTGTAGTAAGATGTTACAATTAGCCGTACAATAGTTCTACGTAGCTGGTTAAAGAAATCACAAATGGTCTTAACTAAATCAATACTTTGACTGTGTGTGTGTGTCTGTGTGTGTGCGTGAGAGAGAGAGAGAGAGAGAGAGAAAGAAAATAAAAAGAGTTCAGTGCAAAACATTTTTCCCTTTCGTGGACCATTTATTTATCTTTTGAATTTCTTGCAATTTTTTATGTTTTATTAACAATTAATCGATTGTATTTAAGGAAATACATTTTATTTCACCGAATTTTATGTTTACGATTAAATTTTAAGGAAGAGAAGGATATTTTACAAGAAACCATTCATCGTCATAAATAAAATTAAATTTAATAGTTGTTATATGCCATGAAGAGATGAGAAGCATGTTGCAATGTACAAGAGGACATCGCACTGCCCACCTGTAGCGGGTCCTCTTTTCCTGTGCCTTTCTGCGACATTTCTTACATCGTCTATAGTTAGAACCATCTTTTCGTTATGATTTCCCACACTGGCTAAGCGCACATCATTCGGAACTACAAATTTATTTGCTTAGAAGCTAGTAGACGTCCTTTCCTTTTTCTTGAGGAATATCCGTTTATTAGTTGACGAGATAATGTTATACGGAATGTTAGCTGGTCTAAACTTCTACTTCTTTTGCTCACTTACCACAGTATGAAACTATTTATGATGGCAAGGTCAATAAAAAATAAAAGACACGATGCCCCCTTTTTTACGGATCTTCTTATTTGATTTATTTCTTTTCTTTGAAGAAGCGATCATGACATCATTATTTAACGCGACGGCTTTTGGAAAAGGTACTTTTTCTTTATTACTACCTTTTTATGTCCGATTTACAGATGTTATAATCGATGTAATATGTGCCGTAGGACAAAACTGAAACGCGAATTAGTCTTCCCATCGTTGTACTAGAAAGAACAACACATTATGATGGGTTTTGCGCGTCACACATGTGTATTTTGTAAGATCATGTAGATAGGAAGTAATTTTACCAAGGCCCAAGGAAAGGGTCAAATTGAGTAATTATGTAATGTTTCAACATGAAAAAAAAATTGCCTAACCCTCAATTGTTTTGACTATACTTTTTGAAAGAAGCTCAGCTCAAAACAGCGGAAAATAAATAAATTTTAAAAGAAAATCTAAAACTTACAGTATATTTCCGTGCATAAGCCGTTAATTTTTGAAATTTTTTAAACTTCAAGTTTAGGGGTTGATCTTAAATTAAGCTTAGAAAAAACAATTTTTAGTATATTTTCTATCAGCTGTGTGCAAGTGATTTTGATCCATTCGTGTTTTCTTTATTTTTAAAAAAGTCACATAATTCCTTCAAAGTCAGTTTTAGAATCCGATGCCTCTTCTTCTAGGCCTCTGTAGCCTAGTGATCAAGTTAACGGATACGTAATCGCCGTGTCATGAGTTGAAGCTTAGTACCTCTGTATACCCGTCGGGCAGAGGATGCCGACGCACTTTAAATATGTCAAGGCTCAAATGTCTTTCCGTTGGTGTGTGTAGCAGTTAGGGAAGGGAAGGGGCAGCTCAGTCACCTCGTCAAATGATCCCGGTTCAAACTTATAAGTTCCGTAGCCAAAAACCTTTGAGTAGCTGAATAATATGACGTTAATATTCATTCACTCATCAGAATCCGAGTTTCCAAATGCTTCGAAAAAAATAACATTCACTCATTGTGTGGTAACCTCTGATTACTCCTTACATCCGAACCCTCTTGTCTACCTGTATACCCGGCTAGAGGTGTAGGAGGAATGTAATAATCCACAGACATTATTTCTAATCTAAGTATTTTATTAATTCTTATTAACAAATATTGATTAGACACAATACAATTCTAATTAAGGTATATGAACTATATTAGAATGCGGTGGTGAGATACTCTAATGCGAGATACTATTACTGACCTCAACTGAATCTAAGACAACTTAATGCGCTCAATTACAACTACGTCGCACACTAATAACTAGCTTCTATTTAATTAAGAACACCGTACCTGTATCTTTAATGTAGTGGATTCTACACTGTAACTTTCAGGCACTATCTTTGGCTTGTTTAGTGTCGTAGGTTCCACGCTCTGCAATCCTTTTACTAATTCACGAACTTCAAGTTCTATCCTCCTTGCTCACATCAAACATATCAACTTCAGCTTGTCAACAACTACGTGTCAACAGGATCGCTTGCTCCCTTCCTTTCCTTCACTTTACTTCACTTAACTAACTTAACATCTTACTTCACTCTCTTTTAACTCGCGAAAACCAAATTTATATAATATTCCTCATTTACATAAATCACATTTGGTTTCTCGATGAAAGCTGGGTGAAATAAATATTTTGACTAAAGAGCTAAGAAGATATTAGTAGAACCGTGTATAGATCCGTCACAATTGGTATGACTGAATGCAAATTATCATCATCCAGTGAGTTTTACCTCCATCTCATGAAACGTTAATTGACAATCACGTGCTGCTTTTTTTATTTTAATAACTCCCCTAATTCAAAAAAAGTTTTTATCCTGCGCTCTAATAGTTTATTTTCCATTCAAAAAGAAGTCGGGTTTGTGAGAATTATATTAACGTAGGACTATAAAACAACATGAAGGCTATCAACGACGGACCTCACAATTTTGATCCAAGGTCTGGTGTCGAATACACCTGAGCCTGTACCTCCCTCTCCAAACTTACACACCACTAGGGCTTGACAGATTTAAATGTGCATCGGTCTCTTCTACATGGCGTGTCTTCAGTAGCAACAGGACTCGAATCCGCAACACTCAGGCCATGAGTTCATAGCCATAGCAACAAAAATTCTGAATAGCCATACTGTTAGTAGAATTTTCAACAAACGCAACCACATATAGTTTAGAATTAACCGTATACAAATTTCTCATCCCATTAATTTTTGAAAGAAAAATTGTGTGGCAGAAAATCCAGCAAAGTACATTTAAAGTACAAAATAATAAATAAATGGGGTAAAATGTGCTAGTCTTATATAGGGTTACTTGAAATAAACATATCGTTGATATCTGAAGATTTATTTTAATACAATTTGATTGGGAAATAGTCTGTTGTTTTCCGTTTGGCAATAGTTTCGCTGCCAAGGCACCATGTTGTAAAATTATGGGATTTTTTCACAATTCAACTTATATACGGGTTTCAAAATTTGGAAAACTTTTTAAATAAATAAAAGCAGCATATATTTGGAAATATCCAGAAATCAAACATTTTCACAAAACTTAACACTTGAATGTAAAACGGATTTCCTAAAAGAAATGATACTTTTCAGAGCATAATTTAATGCACACTTCTTTATTTCAGTAACATATGTATTCAATACTTACGACATTTTTCCCTTTGACAAGTTGAGTGGAGCCATTTTACATACTCTGGTTTGGTTTGCTTAGATTAAATTGATATATATCTAGATGGTTACGGACTCATTATTGCATCATCCCCTTTCACCTCGCCCCTCTTGTATGGAGAAATGGAACAAACCCCCTTTTTTGTGTATTTTTGTTTAGTTTGTTTCTTCTCTGTGTTGTGTCTTATCGGTTGAAAATGGTTACATATGGGACCAAACCAGCTCCATATTTAGCTACCAGATGTCTTCTACAACTAGCCCATGAAGGGAAGAACAAGCACCCACTTGCCACTCCAGTTATCGAAAATAGCACCTACATGGATGACATTTTGTCAGGAGCAGACAACATCACTACTTCTAAAGAGATGCAGCGACAACTAATTATCTTGATGAAAGAGGGCTGTTTTCATCTTTACAAGTGGAGCGCCAACAGTGAGGAATTGTTTAAAGACGTGCCCACGGAAAACAAGGAGTTCCTCTTCAGTGAAAACGATGAATTAGTAAAGACATTGAGATTGTCGTGGAGACCTAGAGAGGGCACCTTCATGTATCAGATGAATTTGCAAGAGGTTCCAGTGACTATTACTAAAAGAACCGTCTTGTCATTTATCTCCAAATTGTACGATCCACTAGGACTGCTTCAACCGATAATCATAAAGGCCAAAATGATGATTCAAAAAATTTGGCTATTAAAAATTGACTGGGATCAAAACTTGCCTCGTCAAGAAATTGAAAACTTCCAGAGATACGTGGCCGAACTGCATCAATTGAAGGATTTGAAAATACCTCGGTGCATTTTACTGAAAGATTCTGTTGCAATTCAACTTATTGGATTTGCATATGCATCCGCCCATGCTTATGGTGCATGCATATACGTAAAATCTGAGAATGCCAATGAAACTCAGATAAGATTACTCTGCAGCAAAACTCGCGTCGCCCCACTCAAGACTTTGTCAATACCTAGGCTCGAACTGTTTGCGGCGACATTGACCTCAAAGATTGTTAAAATTATTTATTTAGAATTTGATAAAGTTTATCTTTTTTCGGACTAGAAAGTTGTTTTGGATTGAATCCAAATGCAACCACACCTTCTAAAAGTCTTTGTGGCAAACCGAGTTTCTTTAATTCAAGAATTGACTCAAACCTTTTCCTGGCACCATGTAAAAACCAAGGAGAAGCCGGCTGATTTGATTTCAAGAGGTTCAACTCAGTTGCAGCTTTAAGACGAACTTTGGTGGACAGGTCCTTCTTTTTTGAAGGACAAAACTTTGAACTCAGACTCTGTCATGTCGCAGAAAGACGACAAATTTTTCCAAGAACTTAGAAACCCTAATATTGAATACTCATTCACACCCATGCAGGCCCATCTGCATTCCTGATAATTGTTTAAATATTACAAATAGTTTTACTAAACTTGTTCGGATTGCGAGTTATATTTTCAGGTTCTATTTCAATTGTAAGTATCCTGCTTCTAAACAGTCTGGTCTTTTCACAAATGAAGAACTGGAAAGAGCTACAGATTCTTTAATTGGAATAGTACAACAGGAGAGTTTTTATGAAGAAATTAAATGTTTGGCTGCAGGTAAGGAAATTCCTAAAGCAAACAAGTTAAATTTTTTAATTTTTTCTTGGATGGAAAAGGGCTTCTCAGAGTTGCGGGAAGATTGGTAAATTCCAATATGTCATTTAGCAGCAATTTTCCAATTGTTCTATCTCATACTCATAAATTTTCCAAATTAATTATGTTCACATAAAAAACTTGCATGTTGGCCCTCATGCACTTCTATCCTTTGTTCGGCAGAAAATCGGGATTCTAAATGACAGATCTCTAGCACGTAAAATTACTCACGTATGTGTTACTTGCCTCAAAATTAAACCTAAACTTTGCGAGCAATTGATGGGTTCACTTCCAAGTGAAATTGTAAACCAGGGTTTGTCTTTAATTGCTGTGGGATCGACTTTCTAGGGCCATTCTATATTAAATATAAGGGGCAACGAAAGGGTGTTTATCACAAAATATATGTAACCATTTTTGTTTGTTTTGTTACCCGAGCCACTCATTTTGAAATTATTACGGATTTAACGACTGGCGCCCTTATAGCCACGTTAAAAAGATTCTTTGCTCGACGTGTAATTAGCAAAACACTTTTCACAGACAATGCTAAAACGTTTGTTGGGGCTCAACGAGAGCTAAAAGGCTTGTACCAGATGGTATGTAACCCAAATGAAGAGTTGGCAACATATTATGCATCAGAGAATATTAGTTGGAACATTTCTCCTCCCAGAGCACCTAACTTTGGAGGGTTCTGGGAGGCAGGAGTCAAATCCTTTAAATATCATTTTAAAAGAGTTGTTGGAGATTCCAAGCTAACATTTGAGGAATTTAGTACTATCATGAATCAAGTAGAGGCAATTTTAAACTCGCGCCCTATCTGTCCATTGTCTAATAACCCGGATGACTGTGAAGTCCTCACATCTGGCCATTTCTTAATTGGAAGACCTTTAAATGCTATTCCTGAGCCTAGTTTGATTGATTTAGAGATAAATAGATTGGATAAGTGGCAAAGGTTAACAAAAATGGTACAAATTATTTAGGTCAAATGGCATCGAGATTATCTTTCTAACCTACAACAAAGAACAAAATGGTTAGTTAAACAAAACAATGTTAATGTAGGAACTCTAGTGTTGTTAAAGGAAGATAATATGCCTACTTGCAAATGGTGCTTAGGCAGAATCACGGAAGTCATACCTGGTTCAGATGGCATGGTACGTGTAATGAAAGTAAAAATAAAAGATAAAATTTTGAAAAAGGTCTATCAATAGCATCGCAATTCTGCCTGTAGCAAGTTTAAAATCCTCTGAATAATTGTATTTGTTTCTTGCTTATTATTTTGATATTTATTGTATTTGTATTTGTTATTTTGATATTTGTTCATATTTGAATCATTTAGCTTTGTATATTGTAACCATTTGTGTGTATTGATAATTTGTAACAGTGCACTTCTGTATTGATGTATGGTTGAAATTTGTTCTTTCAACGTGGGGCGAGATGTTACGGACTCATTATTGCATCATCCCCTTTCACCTAGGCCCTCTTGTACGGAGAAATGGAACAACCCCCCTTTTTTGTGTATGTTTGTTTAGTTTGTTTCTTTTCTGTGTTGTTGTTGTTCGTTCGAGAATGAATAAAGTAGTCGCAATACATTGGTAAAAATTCGTTGAATCGTTATTTCGTATTTAAAACAATTTGTGAGCTTTTGACACATGTGCAAAGTTTGTACACTAGAGCTACACGAATGGTTTATGGCGACGGACATAAGTTTATATTTCTCGAGTTCTTGATTTATAATCCACAGAATAACTTTAAAAATATGTTTTATTTAAACATCAGAAGCTTGATGAAACCATACTCCAACTTGTATATGACATGCTATGAAGCTTGTGATAAAAGACTTTTACTTGCACTTTCTCCGGGTATAATCGTGCAAAGACAATGGTCATTGTATAAGAAAAGCACATTTTCTTAACATATCATCTTAAAATTGAATTAACTTTAAATATATTGTTATATCATTCGTATTATTTGTAAACATTTAAGTTTTTCATAATATTTGCATTTGCAGAAATCCAATTTGAATGTCCTATTATTTTAAATCAAAGTTCTAAATGAAAACTAAGTGGTTCCTAAATTTGAAAACTTAAGTGGTTTCTAAATTTAAAAACTTAAGTGGTTTCTAAATTTGAAAACTTAAGTGGTTTCTAAATTTAAAAACTTAAGTGGTTTCTAAATTTGAAAATGTATCTACCAAATTTTATTCAAGAAAAGGTGGGTTAGTCAATTACTAAATTGTTCAAGGTTTAAGCAACATTTGTTTTTTTTTAAAATAATTTGAGATACACAATGTGATTGACAAAAAAAAAAGAGAAGAGCACAAAAGCAAGCAAAGTTGAATAACAGGCATACATTTTGGAGCAATGCATAGTAACACAGCATTGATACAAAATATTATCTGGTCATTGAGAACAAAAGTACTAAGGCCTTCTGGCCTTCTGTAAGGGACCCTTACCTCCCGTAACAGCATTGTTTGCGTGGCACCGACTATTCATAATGAACACCAGATTATTCAAGAATTATTGAAATGGTTTTCATTCCTCACTAAATATTTGCATATGTTATCTGGTGTTTCCCGGAGGTTATGTGCATAACGTCAGGCATCTTCGCAAGGCTTTGCATCCATGTTCAGTGAAATTTAAATCAGGAATGCACAGTGGTCAATCTATTCTACGGATACATTGATTTTCTAGAAGTTCCTTAACAGCGAAGCTCATGTATGAACGGGCATTGTCCTCCATAAAAACAAAGTCTACGCCAATGGCACCTTTAAATATTGTCACGTGAAAGAGAATAACTCCATAGCAGTAACTATCTTCGGTAACTGAATCCCTCATCAAATATATGAAACTATGTATCTCCGTTCGTCTAAATGCTTCCTCGCACTCCCCACACAAATAAGCAAGGACCACTTCAAGGCCCCATTCTCTGAGTTTAGTGGAATAAAAGCGTTTCTCTCTCTCAGCATATCAAAAGACGCTGCGTATCTTTTGTCATACTAAAAGGACTTTCATTCGAAGTCCATTATTTAATTTCCACCAGTCTAGTCTTCAAATTCCCCTAGTCCAAACTATAATATCCCCACTATAAATTATGCATCCAATGTGCTGCTCTCAACCATACATAAAGTTCAAGACTGAAGGTGATTATATGTCTTTATGATGAAGTCTGGCCAAAGCAAACTAGGGCAAATGTCAACTGGTTTCTGTATATAGATGTTGAGCCATGTTGCTCACGATATGGTTTCAGACTTGTTTTGTATTAAAATATATGGAGCATTATGTCCGTTATAACATTTTTTCTTTAGAAGATTTATAAAAAACCTATCTTAAAACTGAACTTGTCTTTAGGAAGGGTTTCCAAGAACATGATACAACACTTCTCTCAATTCAAAGCTTTTGGACAATACTAGTCATACTATGCTCGACCTCAAACTGCTCTATAATTGTACCTACATGTTGATGGTTTGTTATAGCCACTTTGCAAGTAAGAGATCACTTTCACTCTCAGGTTTAATGTATAGAAAAGCTCCTTTCCACCATTTTTTAAATGCATTTTGTACTACGCGTGCTGAAAATGAGAAAACAGGCATCCGTGAAAGAAAGAACAATGATGTAGCGCTTAAAAAACTTGTCAATGTACTGACCAATCAGGTATTTTAACCTAAAGAGTTCGGTGAAAGAAATAAAGGGTCCCTATCATAACTTCTGATTGCTGGTCTACGTGTTGAACAATAGTAAAATGAGTATTCCATCGATCTTCTGCATTCAACAGATATATTTTTGCTGGTCAGCAGAAATCAATTTGAAGGGGGACTCTTCCATGGAAACAGTTCTACTCCAGTTTTCAAGGTTCCAGAGTGAATATGCCCAGATCCGCTGCAGCATGTAATCGTAAGAATCTCTTGACGCAATAGCCCTTGTTATCTCAACATTCATTTACCATCGATGGTCATTGCAGTCACTAATGTCTGTGGTACACATTGGATAAAGGACGCATCAAGAACAACACTGATCTTATGATCAATCTCTCCTTGCATTCCATCGTCGTCCTCGGTTGATCATTGTGTGTAGTCATGATTCACTTATTTCTGAAAATATCGCTGAATGGTTGTACCGATAAATATCGATATGGTTTTACCGATATACCGATAATGGTTGTACGATATCGGATACTCTTTGCAAATCTGTCTGTGAAGCATTGGTACTGTCTACGTGGCTCAAGGAGTTACATCCGCATGCAGTTGTGAGTTATCATTGGATTATTGTGTGTTTTATACACCATCTTGATCATCCAATACAATCCACTAGAGCTCCAGATAGTCAGTTACTAGTCACCAAGATTTTATCATTTATACAGCTTATTATAAAATATGTGCATACGTAATCTCGTACCATTTAGATAACTCTTTCTCGAGTTTTGCACTTTAAGTTATAAAATTATCATATTAACGATTTCGATGAGTCATTAATTTATTGTCTGTACAAGAAAAAGGAATAACTCAATTCTACTATTATAATTTACTATTTAAAAAAATCAAGTTTTTACCTTTTTACGCTTGTGTCGACTTTTTAAATGAAAATTTATTTGATCCAAGTTTTCCTCATTACCCTAAGGATGGCAGAAATAAATATATTTTTACTTTATAAAACAGCAACCATGCATTTTTGCGCATTAAGTAGAAAAGAAATATTAAAAAAAGCATGTTTTTTATGTTTTTAACTACAATGAAAACCGTAGAGTTTATGCAATAAATTAGGGCGAAAAAAATTTTATTTGGAATTAATCATTGGAATGGTTTTGCTAAAAACATTTTTTCTTGCTTCGAAAAAATATTTCTGTTTATTCCTGTGGGACTGAAATCATTTATTTTCCCTTAAAAAATAATGCAAAAACATCATAAATTCATGCTCAAGAACTTTTAATTTATATTCGCGATATGTAAAATGCACGTTCAATTTGCAATGATTGCAAAAAAAAATAATAAAAAAACCTTTTGAAAATACCTAATATTTTCTCTCGAAATTATTACAATAAATCTTTTACTCAAA
>BMAO01011257.1:0-46802 GCA_019973975.1 Trichonephila clavata
ACGTCATAATCACGTGACGATATACAAAACAAATAGCCACGTGTTTGATTCGACTGAGTATTTTGCGGTTTTCGTATTTACATCTACTATCAAAACAAATGAAAGAAGTTTCCAAAAGAAATTTCGACTGAAATGTGTGTACTTTTTAATTATTTCATTTTCAATATTTTTTTGTTTTTATCAAATACGCTGACGATTTTTAAAGTTTTAAAAAGAGTCTGAAATATTTTCTGAGCATTTCGATTCGAAGAATTTTAATTTTGCAAACATACACAGATCAGGGTACCACTTCTGTGATCTATTCTGAATGCTCTGTATTTGTTAAGTATGTAGTTGATTACCTACGTTTTTTTTTTCAATTCCTACTATTAGTTCACACTTTCTCAATATTTATTTATGTTGTTCAAATTTTCAATCGTTAGTAAAAATACATTTTAAAGCGCTCGATTGAGCTAAAATTTTATATACATGATTATTTTGGTTGACAATACAGAATTTAATTAATAAAAATTAATTGATTAAAACTAATTATTCTAATAATTATAAATACATCCATGTTGGCATCATTTTTGGCGCATAGTGACCATTTTGGCGACTTGTGTCCAAAATTAAAAAGGTTTTTTTCTCACATTTTAAAACATTCAGTTGAACTGAAATTTGAAACACATTTGTTTTGGATAGCAATGCAATACTTTTAATGATAATTAAAAAATTAATTGTCACTTAATGTTGTGATTCTTCATATGTATAACATATTTATATTAACTATAATTATTTGATAAAAGTAACTAAAATAAATTTTCTTACCTAAGAAGGAATTGACTTATTTTTTTTATAATACTTGTTTTTGTTATTTTAAGATTATTTTCGACAATTTTACAAGCACTACAGACAATTTGAACTGAACTGTCTTAATAAAGAAATTTGTTCTGTTAAATTTTATTGGAATAAAATCTCACTCTTAAATTTTGCCATCCATTTAGTAGCAATACAAAATACTTTTTAATTTATAGAAATATCATCATAACTTTGTTCATTTTATTTCTAACTGTGTATATAATGTTAATATATATCTATGCATTTTCTATGTTGCAGTCATTTGAAATTTTATTGTACTGTATGTTGATAAATGTGTCGACTTCAAAGCATTTCAATTTTGCAGACACGAAAAAACAAACCAGGGTTCTACTTCTGGGACCTGTTCTGATTTTCTAACTGATGAATAAGTATGCAGTTGAACTCACCTACATTTTTTTCTTTTTTCTCTTATAAACTATTTTCACTAATTTAACAAGCATGATAGATAAGATTTTGAAACTGAACTGGCTCAGCAAAGTCATTGTTTTGTAATTTTCAGAACAATACACTTACAAATACAAGTAAATTAATGAAGTTCATATGTACTTTAAAAAATATGCATCCATAAATGTATAATGCTGTATGGTGAAGAACATACAATAATTTTAATAATTTGTGAGATTCATATTCCACTATTTTTCCAGAAATCAGGGAATAAATCAGTTCGATACTGAAGAGCTAGATCATATAGAAATTGAGAAGCACGTATCTATCTATATTTTTAAAATACTGATTGCATTAACTTTTCCTAATATTCAAAAAAACAATTACGATAAAAGAAAATTTCTAATTATCAATTTTACTATACTACAACTGACATTTTAAATTTCCCGTTATTTTTATTTTACATTTTTATAAGCTTTAAATTCATGAGTAGTTACATATACATGCATAATTATGTAAAAAAATTTTTAAAAAAAGTCTTTTAATACAGGGATAGCAAACGTTACATTCTGATTAAGTCCAGCACTTTCCATTCCTTCCTAGATAAGCTTGCCTTTCACAAAACAGAATAGAAGCAGAATATTGTACAGAAAAATAAATGCATTGCAAATAACATTAAGTGATTTGCATATGAAAACCTTAACAGAGGGTTTCATTGCAAGAGATTTTTTAGTGTATTCAATGTTTTAAATATTGAAAATACCTTAATGTCCCCCAAAATAATATTTTGCAAGTGATTGATATGTTTTTGGTAAAATTAAGGACAGGTGTGTCCAACACACACACACAATAGAACATATGTTTAGTTAATCTAAATTTTACACATCTTCACAGTAGTTAACAGAGATACTTCAGTATTTAATTATCTAAAAAATTAGGATGCAAAAAGTCTGATATGTAACCATACATGTTGTATCAAAAACAGGTATACATACATATAAATCAAAAACTTGTTGTTTTTAATAATTTTAGAATATTACAGGGGAAAAGAAACATTTTTGAGAACCATTCACTATAGAAATGGAAAAATATTTTGATTTACTACAGCTTCTTTAATGTTTATACTTGATGATTTTAATCAAGTACCATTTTTAAACATTAGAAATCAAAATTATCATTTACCATTTGTAAAATTACATGTAAAAAAATTATGCAACATTTTGAAAGTCCTTACTCGCTGTGCTATTTTAGGTAAAAGATATGATTGATCGAGAATTGATTTCCAAGTATAATAAATTAAGGAATTAAAATTTTTAAATTAAAATCTGTGTATAATAGAATATGTTTATGTCCATTTATGGAATATAAAAGTCCTGCTCACTCTTACATGATCAAAATAAAAAGGTCATTTTTGAATCCCTAATTCTTTTACAAAATAAATAAATAAATGAATAATTGTAATATATTTGTGTGGTATCTATTAGCACAGCATTTGTTTTTCAGAGTTTGACTGTGGTATAAACCTATCACACACTTGTACAATTTTTTTTACTATGTATTACAAATAAGCATTTACAGGTATTTGCACAATTTGTAGAAGATTTATCATTATTGTGCATTATCAGATTTGTGCTTTATATCGATTTATTTTTACATAAATATAAAAGTCTAAAAGACTCATGAATATTGATATTATCCTGCTTATAAGTCCTGAATAAATTTTTCGCATTGAGTTACTTACAAATATTGACCCAAGAGTACTTGGATCAATTATATATTTATTGAGAATTATGATGATGAAACCAAATCGGGCTTTATGTATAGACATTTGATTCTGTGGGATGTTGTTGCATTATACAGCCAATAACTGGAGCTGTTTGAACACAGTAATAATAATAACATAATTTTTTTAAGTTCTTGATGTGTTTTTGCTTGGCAAAATTATTTGGCAGTTTAATACATAAGTTCCTAATTTTGGAATGGTATGAGTACTGATTTAGCATTTCTTTGAAAAACTTTGAAGTAATTTAATATTTTGCTCAAGAATAATTTGGGAAACTGAAAAGTTTCTTGAAATTTAGGATTTTCCTTGTAAACTAATGATATAATTAGTTAATTATCTTGCTTACAAGTAGTAGAAACTTATTTTGATTAGAATGGAACTCTGTTTATTCATGATAAACTTTGGTAACTTGTTGATGTTTAATAATGATTTTAATCTTTAATAATATAATTTGGTGGCACAAGCTTCTCAATGGTATGGGCCACAAGAAAGTGTCAAAAAATTGTTTTTTTAAATGTTTAGGGCATTATGAGGCCTTAAAATAGTATGACATACATTGACCAATACATTGTGAAGTTTTTAAAAATATGTTATAAATTACTAATATTTAGCAATTTTAGTCTTAGTAATTATCACCTACAAATGTTTGAATTTTTTTTTATAAATTATTGTCTCCTTGGGGAAAAAATGAATTATATTAAAATATGGGAAAATTTTTAGAAATTGTTTGAAACATGCTAAATTATTTTCGTGAAAATTTTTACATGTAGGAGCATACAAAATTTTTGTTAGCTAGTTTATTTTAGTAATTACAATTATTTAACATGCATCATTTATCAACATTTAATTTTAATATTACATGATTATAATACAAGTGAAGCATGTGAAAATTTTATTTTTTTAACAAAAAAATTGATTGCAATTTAAAAATGCATTTTTCATATTCTATTGAAAGACTATCGGTGACATTACTTCATTATGTACTCATGTGAAGAGTATTTTTTCTAAGATGTATTCCAAAAGAGAATTTTTTTTGTCTGTTTCAATCTTTATTTGCATTAATATGGATACATAAAATTGAAACACTGTTATTGTATACTATTTTTTTAAACAACTGTTCTATAAAAATTCCAAAGACATAGTAAGATCTTTTGAAATATATGATGATTCTGTAATGAAATAACACATTAGCCAGCTTTGATTGTCTGGCTTTACTTAGTAATTATCATTTACAAAGGTTTGAAATTTCTTTTAGAAATTTCTCTTTAAACTGTCTTCAAAGTTTAAAAAAGAAAATACTCTTATACTATTAAGTTAAAGAAAGGAATCATGTTAATACATAATTTTTAGAAATAATGATTAACTTTATTGAATTATTCTTTATTATAAATTATTTCTTATGAGTTATTGAATTGCATATAAATTATCCAATAGATGTAAACCAAACGAATATTTCCATACAATTTTAAAAAATAAAACAATAATTAACATTAAAAACTTTGATATCCAAACAATAATACTAAAATGGATTTTCAAGAACAGCAAAAAGGAAACTTAATATAAATTTTAGAAAATAACAAGTGAAATTCACAGGCTATTTTTTCATAATTACAAGAAGTTTCTATATAAAAGAATACAATTAATATCACAAATTTATTAATAAATACCTTTCCAAACGAATGTACGTATCCATCTGCTCTGAAACATGACACATTTTAGAATGTAAAAATTTTATTGATACGTCGATCGTGGTTCCAGAATTTTATGCTCTCAAACAGCAAGACAATTCTTCAGTAGCCCAATTAAAATTTTATATTTAAAAACAATATTTGAAATGCCAGAGACAGCAAATATAATTTGCTTAATAAATCTTGAAAGGTCTTCACATCACTCAGACACATATATCAGTGTCTAGAAATACAAATAAGTAATCTATTCATTAGCAGTATTTCCTCCTATTCACACACAACAGCCGAAGTATTAACTAATCATTCTGGCTCGCTAGTCAAAACAATTCTTTGTTTTGGTGAGCCACTCCCTATTAACAGCTGCACGCATTTTTCTCGGAAAAATTCGCTTACAACACAATTTGTGACAGTAATAGTTTTCTCCCAAATCCAGAAGCAATTTGTTCAATAGAGCGCTGCAGAATTATTTAAATCATAATGTGGCGGGCACTTATAAAAAATAATTACTAAGCCTATAAGTATACAAAAATTCGAAGCCAAATGATGGAAGTATAAACTAAACACTTAAATCTAATACTATAAACTAAAACTACATATATTTAGTCCCTTTTCTTAAACTAAAATAGTAGAAAATATATTAACAATATTTAAAGTACTAAAAAGAATTTAAAGAATATAAAATAATAATGTTTACAAATTTGAAAGTTAGCGCGCAATCACAAGTGTCATACCATTAGCTGTTGTTTGTTTACATGATAGCACGTTGTTAATCACGTGATGATGGCCACGATCGCAGCGCCCTCTAGTGATGAATCGACCCCATTCCACAAGTTATTTCTTCGAGAAGAATATTTGTCACAAATTAAGAGAATGTGTTCCAAATCGTTATTTTCTTTGCAGGTGTTGCATAAAGGGTTACTTGTTAAATCATATTTATGCAGGAGCCCTGAAGTTATAATCATTTTACTAACGATGCGAATACCTAGAATATCTTCTCTTCTGTGATTGGTCCAGATAGATATTATTTCTATAGATGGGATGTTTCCTGAAATATTGTGATATTTGCTGGTATTATAATTCTCAATGGTTTTTCCTATTCTTTTCCGAAAGTTATTGGTATTGATATCTTCAGGGGCGATCCAGTCAATGTAAACATTAGATTCGGTTACTGATCTTGCAAGTTTGTCTGCCTGTTCATTCCAGAAAATTTTTGAGTGTCCCGGAATCTAAAGAAAAATTAACTGGGTTCGAAGATTCGAATGAATGAAGATCTTGCTCGCTAATCTATGGGTGATTTTTGGAGATTGAATACTGTAATTTTGAAGGGAAGACAGAACAGATTGACTATCAGACTAAATTAATAGGGTTTTGTCTGATTCTGCCAGGTAGTCCAGCGCTTGACATATAGCCAGTGCTTCTGCCGTAAAAATGGAGTTTATACGATTGATCCGATAAGAAAAGGATGCATTATTCGAAATACCTGCTATTGATGTTAGATTTTCATTTTTTGAAGCATCTGTAGCTATTATAAAAAAATTTTGGAAGTAATGGTTTACTATATCCTCAAATAGACCGCAAATCACAGGAATTTGTAGATTTTTATCTTGGAAGACGAATTTGTTGGTGTTAATTTTGCAAGGAAGGTCCGTGGAATGTATTTTTCTAGGGATTGTTATAATTTGATCCTTAATGGGGGGATATTCAACCTGTGCAGTGAAGTAATATTGATTTCATCCTCTTCAAGTATATTTAGATGCGATGATCCTGGTCTATTTAGATGCATAGGAGAAAACGTTCCATTAGAAATTTGGGTAATAAAAAATTTATTTGCTATAGTCTTCTAATTTTTTCCGAAAGAGTTTCCTGTTCTGCTATTTTTAAGAGGACGATATTTGGAGTCCACTGCAGGAGCCCCAATGCAATCCTTAAGACTTTGGTTTGGATTATATTAATAGCTTTTAACTGGTTGTTCGACCATTTATTTATTATATGACAAGTGTAATAGAAAGTGCTGCAAATGCTATTGTTGATTAGTATGATTAAATCTTTTGCTCTTGGTCCGTAGTGTTTAAAAGCCATACCTTTAAGTCCATTGATTTTTTTAAAGCTTTGCTAATCATATGTTTTTTTATCGTGAGATTCTGGCTTCTTTTCGAAAAGTATACTCCTAAGTATTTAATACTAGTTTGCCATGAAAGTGGAAACCCTGTTAAAAAAATATTTGGAAAAGTGGTTATTCTTTTATTTGAAAGTTCTGCTATTGTGCTTTTGTCATGACTTAAAGTAAGTTCCCAATAGTTGCACCATTGCGATATTCTATCGAGAGTGTACTGTAATTTCTTGCAGATACTATCAAGAGACCAGCGAGAACAAAAAATGAAGATGTCATCAGCATAGATAGAGCATTCAACTCCCGTTTCTAGAGTTTCAAAGAAGTCGTACATGAATATAGTAAATAAAATAGGGGAAAGAACACTGCCTTGGGGTAAACCCTTCAAAACAAACTTCCTGGAAGAAAGACAACCCCTCCATCAGACTTGTAAAGATTTGTGAGAAAGGAAATTTCGTATCCATAGTGCAATTTTTCCTGTAATCCCCAATTGGAGATATTTGAAGGCAAGACCATTTTACAGAAACATAGGCACTTTTTAATATCTAAGCTGATTCAAACAAAATATTTCTTATGTGCTTTAGCATCTATGATTGCTTTATTAATGATATATGTAGCGGTTCTGCTATCTTTAAATGGTATAAAACCAAAATGATAAGGATGAGGTTTTTGCTCTATTGTCAAAAAATAGGAGCCAGCTAAAATTCTTTCGAAATTTTTTGAAAAGACTGAAGTAAGAGCAATTGGTCTGTAAGAAGAGACTATCGATTTATCTCTACAGGGCTTTGGAATAGGGAGGATTGAGGAATGTCTCCAAGAATCAGGAACTGTTGCACTGTCAAATAGGTGCTGAAAATATTTAAGAATCGTAGTCCTTTCCCTATTATTCAGATTTTTGAAAAACGATGCTGGGATTAGATCTGAACCTGGAGTTTTGTTTCTGTAAAAATGGATGGCTCTGTTTAATTCTGAGATATGGAACAGTTTATTGAGAAGATTATTTTCCATGCTGAGAAAATCCAAAGGCAGTGGCTCGTGAGAAGCTGTATTGGATGAAAAAAACTTGCAAATATATTAGCTTGAATTCGAGGCTGTGTGATAAATCTGCTTTTGGCTTTAAGAATATTTAAACTTGAATCTGGATTTTTAGAAAAAATTGAGAATATTGAAAAACATTTTAGGATTCGATACGTTTTTACAGGTAGAGAATCCCAATAAAGTCTTTTGGCAGTTTTAATGTTAAATCTAAGTTTGCTTGAATATTGTTTGTATTTATCCCATAGTTGTGGAGAAATTTCGTGAATAGCTCTTTTACGGTAATACTTTTTGAGTTTGTAAAGATTATTACAATCACCATTCCACCAAGGTGGGAATGATCTGTTGGAAACTTTGATTTCTTTAGTGTATTTCTTTATGATTGTAGAGATTTTATCAGTAAGGCTTGTGTTTTCTTCTGCATTACTTATTATAGAAGACGTTTCTTTCGTGACCATCTGCCAATCTGTTTTTTTTTTTTTAATTCGTTTATGAGGATTTAGATGCGAGAATTCTGTGATTACCGGGCAATGATCACTTTCAAAGGAGCTATCTAGAACGTAACTGTTAGTATTGCCTAAAAGAGAAGAAGAGCAGAGAGTGAGATCTATTAGCGAAACTTTATTTACTGAAGTTCTGTATGTGGGAGAGGTGGTATTAAGAATAGCAAAATTAGAATCAGTCAACCAATCAACGAAATCCTTGCTGTATTTAGAGATACGCTCGGATTCCCACATTGGATGATGAAGATTGAAATCTCCAAATATAAAAACCGGGACTGTCAGAGATTATAAAAAGGTTTTAATTAATAAAATGTTGAAACCTTTGGGAGCGTAAACATTAATTAGATAGCATGAAAAGGAATCGATATTAATTTTTATAATCAAGATTTCTACATCTTTGTCTTGGTCCAATTTAAATGGGATTTGTCGAACTGAAAAATAGGTTGGAACTGCAATAATTCAACCACCTCCTGTCTATCTTGTCTATCCATTCTGAAAATATTCTTTCCAGGGAAATTAAGTATATCGTCACTTTGTAAAAATGTTTCCTGGAAGATCCATACGTCAGCAAAAGAAAAGGGAGGGATTTTCAACCAAATAGATTTATTTTTAATGCCTCTACAATTCAATTGTAGAAAAACAACCATTAAAAAAAGGGGGGGGGGTAAAGTTATTCAGATAACTTTATCCTCCCCTTGAGGATATAAAAAGGAAAGCATAGTTTTTTTAATTATAAGGCTATTTACAATAATTACATAAAGGTTTATTTGACCTATTTTTATCCCATTTCTATGTTCATGGGAATATCTATTTTTTTAGATTCCCCAAATATTGACTCGATCGAGTTTTTTAAAGTGGAGGTTGTTTTCTTTTTCCTAATCGGAGATTTGCTGGTTCTTTCACTTGATAATAGACTACTAAATTGTGTAAACATCACTTCCATTGTTTTTTGAAAGTGTTGAATGATGAAAAGAGTTTGCATCTCTAAAATTTCTTGGAAGTATTTTAGCATGGCTTCTAGTCTCTTTTCTAATGATTCCTGGATATTTGGTCCAGGTGGTGATCCCTTCACTATGCTAGAGTAGCTGTCAGTGTTATCTTGAAATTTCCTTCTTGCTTCCCCCAAGGTTATGTGATGATTGGCCTTAAATTCTATATATATAATATTTTCTTTTCTTTAATGTATGCAGAGCAGCTTTGTGAATTAGCTGGGTGGGGTGCTTTACAGTTTATACAATTAACAGGATTCGTGCAATCTCCTACATGGGATATTCTGCAATTTATGTATATTGCTGGTTTTTTTTGCCAAATTTTGATGGATGCAGAAAACTAAAGCAATTATTACACTGTCTAGGTTTATCAATGATGATTTTAATACGGTGATTAATAAACCATAGTTTTATGCTTTCCGGTAAGTTAGTTCCTAATATAGATATTAAGACTGGAGAAAACTCCCGATTACTTCCTTTCTTGAGGAAACGTCTAATTTCTATTATATCAATATCGTTGGTTTCTTGTAGATCTCTCGCCAAGTCCGCCAGAGGTATGTTTGTTGGGATATCATACAAAAGAAATTTGGAAGTGAATCCTTCTCATAATATTTTCGCCTTGACAGCGATGTTTAGAATGGTGTCTACACCTAAAATTTGTGCAACACACACAGGGTCCTTGGTGGTGAATTTTATTTTCCCACTTCGGGTAAACAATAAATTACATATTTTTTCGCGTTTTGAAATTTTTCCCTTTATTTCAGCGTATAGTAAGTTAGGATTGGATTTTGGTAATTGAGCTGTATTTATTTCATTTTCCAGTAAAATATTTATTTCAGTTATTTTCTGTTGTCCCGTTCTGAGTATTAATTCTTTATCACTTTTTGTGGTTCGAAAATAAAATGTTTCTAAATCCATTATGTGTTCTTTTATAATTATATTTGGTTCATCTATATCCGTAATTTGAAAATTTGAGTAACTCAGCTTGAGACACTGCAATTATTAAATGCAAAAGGAAGTAAAATATAATTGGGTTACTTGCCCAAGTCCACGTAAATTTAAAGAAATATATATATTTGCGCTTACCGTTGTAGAAGCAATAAAAAAAAATGCAATCAATATCAAAGTTAAAAAAAAAACATACACAAGAGTTCGTAGTAAGAGTTGACACCAGTGGTCACCGCCTCCTTCAATGAATCCATTACTTTACCAGCCATATTATATAATTGTAAAGAAACAGTATGATCACAACCTTACAGTCTCTCGTTCGAGGCATGATGAAACCGCGTTGTTGTTGTTTCTTATGGATTCGATTAATCAGACGTCATAATCACATGACATTACGCTAAACAAGTATCCACGTGTTTGATTCGACTGAGTATTTTGGCGGCCATTTTCGGATTTGTATCTACTCATAAAACTAAATCTTTTAAATCGGGGGCTTGGATTTTCGACCGCCAAATTTTCTTTTCTAGCCAATGGTCTATTGCCAAGACATCCTTAAGAGGAACCGGTAACCCCCGTATGCGACATGATTCTCCTTACGGTAAAACTCTGCATAATAATACATTGTATTTCTGAATATTCGGCATTTTTGGAATGGTGATGTCTTCCGCGTTTGTTCTTTGTTACTGGGCAAATTCTTGGAGTTACATTTCCATGGGAGCATCACTTCATATCTTCCATCCGGAAGAATTTTCGTTTTATTTTTAAAATCGGTTAAATCAAAATTTTCTCTCGTATTATCATTAAGTAAGGGATCAGTTATTCCTAAAACATCTAGCTCCCATAATTCTTTAACACTAACATTCCTTACATGCAACGACAATGTCGTTAACATCGCGTTTTTAACGTTTGAACTTTATTTTCCAATTACCGTCCATCCTAGTTTAGTTTCAATAGCTGTTAAGCCAGAATCTAATTCTATTGAATTCCCAGTTAATAATTTTCATGTATTATCAGCCCCAATCAAAAGTCCAATTTCAGTTTCTTTACAATGTAAATGCGATAAAATAATTTCTTTATTCATCGACTCATTTAGAATAGGCTTATCCTCAATCTTAGAAATAAATCCACATATTTCCTTTCCGCTAGCGCTTTGAAACTACATGCATAAGAGCGTTTTAAATCACTAACCTCTATAAAAAAACACACCGTGATGTTTAGGTTTCGTTTCATTTCCCCCGAACAGAGAATGAATTATAGCTTCCTCTCTAAGAAGGAGTGGCCTTCAAAATACTAGTAACACTTTCACTGATATAGCTTACAAGCGGAATCAATTAGAACTCACACTTTCTTTTCCCGGTCTTTGATCCGAATGAAAACGCAGAGTGTGGAAGTAAATAGTTTCGTTTCTGTTGCAGTTACTTGATAGAGAATTCGGTTTTTATGAAACATTTTTATCATAATTTTTATTTAATTTGGGGCAATAATTTCAAAATATAAATAATAACATTTAGAGCCCTTTGTTATTTTTAACATCACAATTTTTACTTAAATGACCAGATCTATGTAAACATATAAAACAAGCACCTTTTCTTAATAATCATTGTCGCTTTACATTTAAAGACATTTTTCCAGCATTATAACATTTTTCACTTGGATGATAGTTCTCACGAAAAATACAGTTATTAATTTTCTTACGTGAAGCACTTTCGGAGCTCACCAGGGCTGATGCAGTTATTAATTCAGTTGGTTTAATACTTTCGTTTGGGGGATCTCTCTTTCGGATAGTAGTGCCGAATCCGGATTTTGCCAGTTGCACCATTTCTTCCTCTTGATTTTCCAGGCGAAGAAAAGTCATATGTTCTAGAGTACGCGATCCTTTGGTGTCTATTTCATTATTCCGTTTTCTTTCCCAGGCAACCAGGACTTCCTCGGGAAAACAGGATTCTACCAACGGTGTTAAAAAGTCTCCATATTTTTCTTGTGTTCGTCCAAGGCTCTCCAACGACTGTAATTATCCTTCGAGTTCATCGTACAAAGTGGGCAAATCCGTTTTCGTTCTTCCACACACAGATGCAGCGTGCTTCATAACTAAGCTTAACAGTTTGTTGTGGCTTCAAGCCTTACACTACTACCTCCCAGTATATCTGAAAATACTGCAGGATGTGTAGGCGGGCTTAAATGATCAAACGTCATAATTGCAATTCAAATAAATTTATTGATTCTTATCAGCAAATACGTTTAGACACACACTAATCAGTTTAAGAAAACAAAAGAGAGTGGAGTAACTAAGCGGGAAATCACTACTAGCGGAATCTTCAGAATATCAACTGAATCTAGGAAAGCTTAAACGTGCACAATTACAGCTACGCCACGTACTAATAATCTCAATATCTCAAATAAAATCACTGACCTTATATTTTACATCGGCTGTTCCTTCGTGATGACTTCGGCCTTTTCAATGGCTGGAAGAATGGGTGAAGAATCCAAGCTCTCTGTAATAAGGATTTTCACTATATTTAATCCGCTTCTCCTCGCGTACCTCCATACGTAACAGGCTATCAACGATTGTCAACAACTTCGTGCTGACGTCTCGATCTTTAATTCACTTAACTTCACTCTTCCTAACACTTAACTTTTTAACTCGCGAAACCCGAACTTATATAATATATCTTATTTACATAAATCACGCCTGGCTCTCGGTGAAGATTGGTTGAAATAAATAAATTGTCTTAAGGAAAATAGAGGAGGTTAGTCAAAGACCGTATAGATCCGTCACAAGTTCACGTACGTAAATTTGTACGAGCAAGTCTTCGCGGCCGTATCTCTCTTTTAATTGCTCGATGGCTTTAGGATAATTTTCCACCGTCGCACAGTGGTCGGTTTTCCCGATCTGGCGCACGGAAATTATTTTATAGCTTTGAAGTCTTCAAAATTATATCTAATGATCAAAAATCGTAATAATTAATGTAAATTGGTTATTCTCTTTTGTTTCTGAACAAAAAATAAGGTGAATAGGGTTTTAACTAATTTATGTCAAGTTTGAATTTGATCAAGAATAAACGGTTGCTGAGGTGAACTAGTTTTTAAACAAGGATCTAAGGATATTAACAGAAGCAGTAATTTGACACATGGGAGAATATATACAAGAAATAGAGCAGCATGTTGAAAAAAAATTAAATTTTAACATATTAAACAAATACAATCAAACATTACAATGTACAATAAAGGTTAATACGTAGTGTTTAAAAGGACTCGGTACCTTTAAGCATTTTTAAAGCTTTTATTTAACTTACAATGTATGTAATTTGTTCGGGTGGAATCTTGCAACTCAATTTTGAAGTTGATATCTTCATCCTATTGAGCCAAAATTTTGTATACACGTTTAGTTTGGGTGACAATGCATGTTTTGACCATTTATATTCCGATATTGCAATTAATTAAAAAGATATTAATTAAAAACTTTAAACTAGTTTTGGGCTCTAACTTCGATATGTCAGTATTGTTGTAATAATGTTATTGTTACAACAATGACAAAAGTTGGCGTCGAAAATCGGTTTTCAGCCAAACTGATATTTCATAACGTTGCGCTAATGACTGTATTAATTAACTTTGTCTAAAAAATAATTACATTTCTACAACGTAAAAATAATCTAATTTCTGCAACGTATGCAATTTGCTTAGAAATTTCTATCTATTTTCTTCGATTTAAATTTTTAAAAAAAGTAGAGCTATTTTTCAAGTAGATTGGTACATTGTATACCTTTCTCAACGCTGCAAAGTTAAACCGAGAGGGAGCATTGTAGAAATTCTTTAAAAAATTTATCTAACTTAATCTATGAAACTCAGACAAAAAATAATTACAGAATCGGAAAGATCATTTATTTCGTCCCGATAAGGTATAATGTTTTTTACGAAATAAAAATATTTGTTTTTCTTACGATTTTTTTTAAATAAATCAAAATCGATGCGTTTTTATGAAAATAATATGTAAATCTTTGCGCATGAATTTTTTTTTGTTTAAATGAATTGACATTCCGTACTAAAACAGCTCATGCTTTGCTTTTTTAGAATTAGTCATTTAAAAAATAAAATGCCAAAAACTTTTTTTTACGATTTTTCAAAAAATACTCAAAATTTTAATTAAACATTTAATAACTTCGTCACTCATGAATTTTTTTTTTCGTGTGTAGGACAATATTACCCAAGATCTGTACGAAGGTTGAAAAAATTGCTTAAAAATTACGGATTTAAAAAAAATTGTGTTTTTAGTCTAGTACCCTTTTTGGGAGAATTCATTTAGCTAACTGTTCGAAAATAACCGGCAAACACCTAGCATTGAATGAGATGAACATACTGAGAAACCTATCTAGTGATAACTAAAAATTGAAAAATAAATTAAAAGTAAAAAAGCTTTTTTAAAACAAGCTTTTATTTAAACGCGCTAAAAAGAATAAAATAAATTTTTCTTTAAAACTTTTTTTACTATCAACTTTTTCCGTCATTACACAATTTATATGATATAAAAGCTCGTCGCGAGATTTACCTCTGCAGATAAACAAGTAAATTAAATAACTTGATGGGATTGATTTTAATTTTTAAAAATTTCAAACTAAGTAAATAAGAGTACTTTAATCTTGCGACGAGCTTTTATATCATATAAATTGTGTAATGACGGAAAAAGTTGATTGTAAAAAAAGTTTTAAAGAAAAATTTATTTTATTCTTTTTAGCGCGTTTAAATAAAAGCTTGTTTTAAAAAAGCTTTTTTACTGTTAATTTATTTTATTTATGTATTTAAAAATTATATTTTAGCATTTCATAAAACATTTTTATTTAAAAAAAATGATACAAGATAAAATTTTGTACAAAAAATTCACAAAATTTTACAAATTTAATTTTTTTAAGAAAAATTGAAAATTTTTAAAATTTTATTCTTTTTGTGTTAATTATTTTTTTGTAATATTTCCAAGGATGTTTTAAACACCTTTAGGGATCGATTTTACAAAATCTTAATTAATTTTGGAGAAAAAATAATAAAATGAGATATATATGCTAAAATTCAACCAAAAGCCTAATATCTCCCACATTTAAAGTTTTTTGCTTCACATAATATAGAAATATTATATTTTTATGAAAAACAAATGATGGATAAGAACTAAATTTACAAAATTATTACTCTGGCAAACCGTTAGGTATCTGCCATGCATCAGTTTTAAACCTCGCCTTCAGTGATATAATGCTATTTTTTGGGTATCAATTTGTTTTTTAAAACATCTTCCTGAGCATTGGCTAATCTGCATGAGGTGTGGTAAACAAGCGCTTGCATTGGAACCTCTGCTGATATTTAATCAATGACGATACCAGGAGGATAACAGTTAATTTTAGACTCTATAAGCTTATTATAGTTGGGATAAATATCAGCTTGGAACTCTTTGCTATTTCCTTTTTTTCTATTATATTGGCCTTTTGACATTTTGGTGTCGACATAAAGAGCCAAGGCTTGGTCAGGAGTCCTTTTTTTGCCGAATCTGGACTAAGCATTTCTTCAGGAGAGTAGCACGTCTGGATGAGCAAGTAGTCACTTGTTTCAAAATTAAGGCATTATCTCTTTCCCCAGCTGCTTGCATTGACATTCTTGTTGCAAATGCTAGTTCTTGCTTGCTTGCTGAAGCAAGAAGGGGACGTACTCTTTCCCTCTTTTCCGTAGCTTTGCATTCCCCGAATGATTTTGAGGGTCGACCTGGAGTTGATTTGGATGGTATAACTCTCCCCGACAACCTTAGCATCATTCAACTTGGAGAAGAACTTTTCATTTCTACGGCACCTCATTCATTTCCCCCCACAAATGAGCATAAATTTTTTAAAAATTTTCTTAATTAAAATTGTAGCTGGTCCTCATATTTATCAAAGCCCGTTGTAGTCCTAACAAAACTCAAAACAGTATTAGTTTTGCGCTTGGGATCTTGCTCTTTCTTCCACACATCGAATAAGACACGCCGATAATACCATCGACCCAACGCTGAAAAAAAATTTCATACCTATGGGAGTTGCAGGAAGTAGCAGCTAAATTTGGTATTAAATTAAAGGTCTATATCTACTCTATGTGACTTAAGTATTCCTGTGATCAATCCGTGTCAATCCCAAAAGTTCTAGTCCATTAAACACAAAAAACCAACATACGTTAGAAGTTACATGCTGGGCTAAATGTTATGTTTTTATAATTTTTAATCGAACTTGAATCTAATTTGAAAGTCAAATCAAGAAACCACTTATCCATGGCATGTATTTTCAAAAAAATCCCGCTAAAATCTGCAAAATCTTTTTCAGACGAAACGATTGAACTTCCGAATGGAAAATGAGACTCGCAAGTGTTTCGTGTAGAAAGAACAAACCCGATATATACCGATGGTTGTTGAAAATTTCCATTCGTATACTGACAAAAAATGTTTACCACAGGGCTAGGGAACCCAAGAGGACCATAAATTGAGGATTGTTTTTTATTTCCGCGCAATTTCATTTTTGGGGTCTCCGTGCGCCAGATCGGGAAAACTGACCACTGTGCTTCACGGGGAAACTCAACACTAATCGTTCTGCTTTCGATTTTGGTTCTACGGATTGCAATAAATATTGCATCTTGTCCTCCACCTCGATGCTTTTATCATTATGAATTTTCTGAAACTGACTCTAGAAGGCCAAAAAGTCTTTAGCTTCGCCGCTGAACTTCTTCAATTCAATTTTAGGCAATTTAAAACTTATCTTTTCAGTTTCAGTTTGAATAGCAGTTTCTTGTACTTTCAAATCCACTGGGGAACACATTTCAATAAAACGGTCACGGTAGTTTTCTGCGTCTTCCATATCATCCAAATATTCTTGCTCGACATCTTTCACTTCCAAGAGTTGTTCAGAAACTTGATTCTGACAAGTGTCGAGTCTCTGAAATTCTTCCATGATTTGAGTTTTCAGATTTGAAAGTAGATTCATATCAATTTCTTCTTTCATTAGTTCGAATTTAATCTTTTTCGGACTGAGAGAAAATGTTGTTCTCAGCCCTTTTCTTTGCGCTTTCAACGCAATCACTTCTCTTCTTATAGTTCGAAAATTTCAAAATTCAATAGTTCGTAATTCGGTTTCAATTTCAACTCCAACAAACAGCCCCCCCCCCACGTTGGGCGATTGATTCTAAAGTTCTGTGGGCTGCATCTACCAGATGCCGGGCGTTGGTGGAAAGTGACTCAGTAATCAGTCAGTAAATTAAAATAACTAACTTTATTCAGAACTTCCGAGCGAGCGAGCACGCGTGATTGCTTCACCCGTTTTATATACAGATCATAGTGACGTCACACAACCTCTTCACAGTTACAAAAACGTGGCGCCATGCAGCCACCCATTCACACAAACCCTTTTTATTCACAACACTTTATTTACTACGAAAACAATACATTTTTGCCCTGTATAGTAGAAAATATTTAAGTTATACGTGTAATTCAAATTTTATAAAGTAACATTAGTGTGATTTCTGTTGTTGCAGATTAGAATATAAATATCATATTAGGATTGTAAGTTATTACTTTTAGCAGAATGCATGTTGAATTGGAATCATCTGCCAAACGGTTTCTAAGCTAGTCCTTAATGTTACTCATCTCTAAGAACAATGACTTGTAGGCATAAATAAATGAAAATGTGGTTAAAATAGCAAAAACCAGCTCCTTCAAATAGTTATATGTGTCTGGAATCCCTTTTATAGACAATGTTCTACATGCAACTATTTCAAAATAAAAAGTACACACTGTTTCGTTGCCTTTACTAATCATGCCATATTCCTCGGTCCATCAAGTTTGAAATTTTCCGTTACACTAACTATCCTGCACTTATTTATTATTATTGTTATTTTGCTAAATTACCAATGTTAAATAACGGTTGGAAATCGTAAATATAACTTAAAAATACATTAGTGTCAACGAAACTTTCTTTGTTATGCGTAGACAAACTTCGCTTCATTAGCAATTGCAGTCCACGACGTAAACTAAGGCAAAACAATAACAAACGAGTCTGCTCCCCACCACACCACAATCAATCACTCGCGTTTGATCGTAATATTTTATTGTTAACTTTGTTATTTTGAACTAAGGAGGTGGTTTCAGTCGCCTTTGCGAGGTGCCTCCTGTTTAAACTAAACGAATAATAAATTATCGCCTTAAAATAGCCCTTTCTGATGAAGAAGTAAAGTTGAAAAATTGGTGATAAGTGCTTTTCTAATTTGAGAGTATAAGAAGTGTTTTGAGCTACAATGAATCAAAAAGCCTTTTTTAAGACTAGTACTGAAACAGTTTTTAAGATTTCTTTCTGGAATGCTGGTGGTTTAACAAATGACAAATTCACTGAATTGAAGACTATTGTTTTAAATAATGAGTTAGACGTAATGGGCATTGTTGAGTGGGGTGCTGCCGCAGATAATGAGGAATATTTTAACTTAACTGGTTACCAGTAATTTGTGCTAAAGGTTTACGGTTTTGTTTTCATCAACAATAGTGTCAATAGCATTATATTACCTGGCAACAGCTCTGTATCTGGAAGTTTATTTCATCACAATATCAACATTTTTTTCTGATTAAGCAACAGGATTACAGAGGCAACAATTATCTAGATACAATATATTCGGAAAGACACTCTTAATCAATTCCTTTTTGTCTGAAGAACAGTACAGAAATTTTTTAGCTATTTCATGCATTGAGTATTGGCATAAAGTTCTACTTCCCAGTTTCCAATATTCAGAAGTTGTTTAGAAAATATTTGCTAAGATGGATCAGCTTGCAAATGTACTCGAGTGTTTACGGTAAGTAGGGTAAGTAGAAGTGTTTCCACGTTTCGCCATAAAAACAATTGTTTTAAACATGCGTCAATCTCGTGAGCAAAAGTAGAGCGAGTAATGACTGTTAATGTCTGTCGGAAATCAACAGACAGTAGAACAACAGAAACACCGAATATTTTCTCGTTGCCGTTTAATTCTTGCAAAGTTCTATGTAATGCTTTGAGTGAATGTTTATGAGTCATTTTACACTTATCCCTGATCATGATTGAATTCATTTTCAATACTGTAGCCAACCCGCTCTTTTATTCAATGGTACACATTGCATCTTGTATCTTATGAATATCAAATGGCAGCTTGATGTGAAATGTGCAGTTTTTTCACCATCTAACAAGTGACAACAATGCCCTAGGGGCGATTGCCAATGCAATGTCCTATTGCAATCATATTTTCGCAAGGCTGCGCTTGCAAGTTTAGTTGATAAAGGGAATGAAAATCCTAAGGTGGGACTCAAACTCAAAGACATTCATCCTCATTTCAGTAATTCCCAGAAAAGTTACGGAAGTTTTAAAATCCGATTTCAGATTTTTGTTCCCTACCCCGAGAAGCACTCAGTGCCCACTTTCGACGCCCCTACTCCTGTAAGTTCTGTCCTTAAATGGAGACAGTAAGAATCCCTTAAATCATCATTCCAGATCGGCCGTTAAATAATCCCTTCGGGAATTTGTAAAGGTAATTTGTGAGCTGCGCAGGAAGATCAGAACTCTGTTAGATTTGTTAAGTGTCGTTACGTTTTGTGATGTCGTGTGTATATGTTTAAATAATTGTTAAATTAAAGATCAATTTGGCCATAACTAATGTGTGTTTATTGAAGAGGATGGGGAAACTTTACTGGTGCAGTCTAAAGGATTATTACCAGGATATTAAATCAACGTAAAATAAAGTAAAAAAGTAGAAAGTAAAGCACACGAAACAAAACGGAAGCAATCACCTTGAAAAAAAAATAAGGTAAGAGCCTCATTTTTATAATATGACTCCTCAATTGTGATCAGAGAGAAATGAAACATTAATTTATGTGTTTATGTGTACAAGTTCTCAAAATAAATATGTAAGAAAATTTATTTATTTATTTATTTATTTGCACGCCAGTGCTTACTTTCGTTTTGCCATATTAGTAGTATAAATGGTAATCCTGTTTGGATACGGCAGTATTCGGCAAATTTCGTAAATAACACGACATGTGTTAAATATATTAATTAATTAAATTTTGTTTGTTTGAATACATCAGCATTCTATGTAATAAATTCGTTGGATACGCCAGTATTCGGCAAATTTAGTAAATAACATGACGTGATAAGTATATTAGTTAATTAAATTTTGTTTGTTTGTTTGAATACATCAGTACTCTAAATGATAAATTTGTTGGGATACGCCAGTATTCGGCAAATTTCGTAAATAACACGACATGTGTTAAGTATTGTAGCTAATTATTTTCTTTGGTTTTTTTCAAATACATCAGTATTTTAAATGATAAATTTGTTTCAATACGCCAGTATTCGATAAATTTCGTAAATAGCACGACATGTGTTAAGTATTTTAGCCAATTAATTTTGTTTGGTTGTTGAAATACATCAGAATTTTAAATTGTAAACTTGTTTGGATACGACAGTATTCGACAGATTTCGACGTGTATAAAAAATATAAGAACCATTTGTTTATTTTATTTACTGTATTCTTGTGTTAAATTGGGCTTGCATACGAGAGTTTTGAGTATAATAAGATTCGAATTAATTTTGAAGTTAGTTTCGTTTCAGTTATTCATATTTAGAGTTAAATTTTAAAAAAAATTAATACGACAGTGTAAATTGAAATATTTGGTTCAAATATATTGTATTCCAAAGACTATTTTACGAGTAATCTGAATGTAGTAGCAATGCTGTGAAGTTATATGAAACATGCAAACCGTGTTGTAGCGATGCATGGCACGTGTGTGTGTGAATCAATAATAGCCTCTACGTCGTAAATCCTTTTTTTATGTTGCTGTGTGATCCTTTTTTTTTTTTGATTTATTGAATTATAAAGCAAAACATTTCTTTTTAGTAAGAGTTTTGCGAAATTGTTTCGAAAGATAATATTTTCTAACTTTGTGAAATTTTGATTTTTTGTTTTGTTTTGTTTTGTTTCCCATGTCATAAAATTTCATTCTATAAATTTTTCTTTACCTAAGATTGAGATAGAGTATGAATTGTGATTTTTTTTAGATTGTCATATCTTACTCTATTTTATTTGTCATTTAATTAATTACGACATAATACTTGCATATATTTATACTAAACGATGGTTGATTTTGTGTTTCGGTACTTAAGGGCAGTCAGTAAGGTAAACACCTTCGTGAAATCGATTTTGAGTTTTTGATATTTCTAAAATCTCCAAATCGGGACCTTTCCAATGATGTAACATACTTGCCATTTTACTAATTAAAAGTACGTTAAAATGATTTAAAAAAATAATCAGCTGATGAGCCACGCCCCCTTTGACAGATAGAAATGTAATCATTGACCTTTTAAATCTGGGAAGCTTTTCCAAAGCCACTCTCTGTTTTATTTAATCATACGCAATTAACTGTAGATTGACTGCAAGCGTAACTGTTAGGGTTGTTTACCTATTTTGGAAGGAATACACGTTTTTCTTGTTAGCGTTTTAATTATTTCGATATTTAAAATTTCTGAATATCAAAAATTTCAAAATTTTAATATGCCAAGATCTACAAAAGTGTTCAAAAAACGTAAAGGTACATTTTATAAAGGTAAGAATACTTTCAACCATACTAACAATATTTCAAATACTAACGACGGTAATGTCAATCCTCAAGCTGGACATGCACATGACTCAAAGGAGACGTGCAAAAGAAAAGAAAATTCTTAATTTAAATGCAAGTTTTTCTTCCTATGACAAAAGTGTAGGTATTATTAATGCCATTATGAATTTGAATATTCTCTCATTTGTTTTCAAGAATGAAGTTCACTGTAAAATGTGTAACAGTGGCTTAGACATGCAAGTTTTAAAAGGAAAGTCTGGACTGGCTATTACATTTGTCCTGAAATGTTGTGCTTGTCCATATCGTGTAGAATTCTCTTCTTCAAATTTTCATGAAGGAACGCAAATCGCTACAATAAATACCAGGTTTGTATATGCTATGCGTTCCATTGGAAAAGGTGCAGAAGCTGGGAGAATGTTTTGCGGCATAATGAATCTTCCTCAACCACCTACAAGGTTTGCTCCTTACGGTAAGCGAATCTTAAATGCTGCAAAACTTGTTTACGAGGACTCCATTCAAAATGCTGTGAAGGAAGCTATTTGTGAAAATAAAGGTAATAATAATATTGCAGTCGCTGTAGATGGGACATGGCAGAAGCGCGGTTACTCATCATTGAATGGTGCAGTTACTGTAACCAGCATTGATACAGGTAAGGTGATAGATGTTGATATTCTTTCAAAATATTGCATATGTAAAAACTTACCTTCTCATTAAAAGGATTGTAAAAGGAATTACGTTGGATCTAGTGGAGCCATGGAAATTCAAGGTGCGTCTAAAATTTTTCAACGGTCATTATCTTTGCATAATGCCCGATATATTACTTACTTAGGGGATGGAGATTGCAAAGCATTTGATGCTGTTAGAAAGAAAAACATCTATGGAGATGAATACCCAATTGAAAAATTGGAGTGCATTGGACATGTCATGAAGCGCATGGGAACAAGATTACGCCGATTAAAAACTCAATTGAAAGGGCAAATATTGTCAGACGGTAAGTGTTTAAGTGGAAAAAATCGTTTGACTGAGCATGAAATAGATAACTTACAGTTTTACTATGGATCAGCTATTCGGAGAAATTACACCAGAGTTCAGAACATGCGGCAAGATATCTGGGCCATTTTTCTGCATAAGCTGTCAACAGATGAATATCCTCAACATGGTTTTTGTCCTGTTGGTGAAGATTCATGGTGTGGATATAAAAAGACTGAAGCATCAGGTATGTTTTACAAACATAAAAATAGTCTTCCGGTCGCTGTTGTAGAAGCAATGTGTCCTATATTTAGAGATCTTTCCCATCCTGATCTGTTGAGAAAATGTTTGCTTGGAAAAACACAAAACCCGAATGAAAGTTTTCATGTCATATGGTCACGTGTTCCTAAAACAACATTTGTACAGATTGAAACACTTTCACTTGGTGTTTATGATGCTGTTTGTTCTTTTAATGATGGTAATGTATCCAAATTAAAAATGCTGCAGAAAATGGGAATCGAGCCTGGAGAATATTCGCTAAGTGCCATGAAAATTCTTGATAGAGAAAGGTTAATGAAAGCAGTGTATGCTTTTTCTGGAAGAGCGAAGAAAATTAGAAAAGATAAAAGAAGAAAAAGAAGATAATATATTAAGAAAAATAAGGTAAAAACCGGCTACAGTGCAGGATCTTTTTGATGAGGTAAAATTTTATACCAAAAGCTACTGTTTTCTAAAAATTTTCTTTTCTAAACTGTGTTTTCTCTTTTCTATAAATCTACTGTATGCATGAACTGGAAATTTTTATTTTATATTTCATATATATTCTTGTGTATACTGAAGTGAAATTTTTGAAATATTCCTCAGACATTTAGCTAAAAAGCATATGTCGTAACACAGAAAAGGAAAATTTTTATTAAATTCCTTAAAAATTTTATTAAATTCCTTACACTCTGCAAAAATTATTTTTTTAAACAGGCTGATCAATTTTTTTAAAAAAAAATTTCCACTTCTGTATAAAGATAAATGTTTATTTAATGCACAAACAAATTTTAAAGCTTTAGTGTTCAATAGTTTCTTAGTAAAATGTACATAAATATATCTCAAAATGCAATGTCCTTTTTCGTTGCACGAAACTTGTTACATACCAAAAAATACACAAATTTCATGTTTAAAAACATAAAATCAGTTTTCTTGTTGTTGTTTTGGATACCATTTATGTAATATTTTAAGAATCCTTTTAATTCTGATACTTAAAGAAATTGTGTTTACATATGAATATATAAAACATTAATGAAATTTTTCGAAATGTCATATAATCATGTATTAATGTCTTTTAAAGATTATATTTTTTAATTTGTGTCTTCTTTTTTCTAAAAAATCTACTGTTTGCATGAACTAGAAATATTTATTTTATATTTCATATATATTGTGTATACTGAAGTGAAATTTTTGAGATATTCCTCAGACATTTAGCTAAAACGCAGATGTCGTAACATAGAAAAGGAAAAGTTTTATAAAATTCATTATTCTACTGTACAAAAATTACATTTTTAAGCAGGCTGATAAATTAAAAATAAAAATTTCACTTCTGTATAAAGATAAATGTTTATTTAATGCACACACAAATTTTTAAGCTTGGTGTTCAATAGTTTCTTAGTAAAAGGTACATAAATATATCCCAAAATGCAATGACCTTTTTCGTTGCACAAAACTTGTTACATGCCAAAAAACACACAAATTTCATGTTTAAAAACATAAAATCAGTTTTCTTGTTGTTGTTTTGGATACCATTTATGTAATATTTTAAGAATCCTTTTAATTCTGATACTTTAAGAAATTGTGTTTACATGTGAATTTATTCTAATGAAACTTTTCGAAATGTCGTATAATGATGTATTACAAAAGTCATATTTTCATGTATTGACACATTTTCACATGGTATTTATGATGATTTATAATAATCTTGGATGACAATAATGTATCAGAACAGAAAATTCTTCAAAAATTGATGCATAATTTGAGAAAAATGATGCAAATGCTATAAAATATCTCGATAGATTAAAAGTGAAAAATGCTATATATATGTATTTTCTGAGAAATATAAGTAAAAGAAATAAGTAAAAAGTCCTAAAAGTTATTCAGAATAAGCTAATATTTAAAAAAATAGTGCAAATACAGATTGTAATTCATAATTTCAATTTTTTGATGAAGTGACATTTTATAATAAAAATGCAATTATCTCAAAACGGTGTTTTTAAAAATGCGTGTACCTTTTTCTCAGAACCTATTCAATGGAAGCACTTGCAATCTCCACTGAGAGAGAATATTACTGATATCTAACAATATATATTGCACGGAGCTTTTATTAATATTCCCATAATATTTTTGTAAAAGTCAGTTATCGTGAAAAAAAAATGACATTTTTCAAAAAATTCATAGTGATACTGTTGCGATGAATGTTTTTGAAAAAACTGAACAATATATTTGAAAAAACTTCCGATCATTTTAAATAAAAAAGTCTAATTAATATACAGAAAAATTTTTAAGTCTGTACATTTAATAGTTTCTGAGAAAAAGGTACATAAAAATGCTCAATTTAACATTAGCGGGATAGGGGGTACCTACTAGCCTTAAGATTTCATTACTATTACATGACATAACTTGAATGTGAAGTTGTAGTTTAGTTACATATTGTGAGGAATAGTTGTAACAAAAGTTTTTTTCTTCTCATTTTCTTGATTTTATTATTGAGTGGATAGGTAAACAAGTAGTAAAAATGGCTTATTTAGGTAAGGCACGAAAGGAGGATCTTAGGCTATTGGCAGAGGATCTGAATCTTAATGTGGGGGATAATATGAAAATTTCAGATTTGAGTAAACTAATTACCACACACCCAGATTATGATGAGGACTTTTGCAAAAATCAACTCACAATTATAATAGAGGATAGAAAGCTTCGAGAACAACAAGAATTTGAGAATAGAAAACTTCAAGAGCAACGGGAAATGGTTCTTAAACAACAAGAATTTGAGGATAGAAAGCTTCGAGAGCAACAGGAAATGGTCCTTAAACAACAAGAATTTGAGAAAGAGAAAGAAAGGCTTGATCACGAATTTCAGTTAGAAAAATTAAGGTTAGAGAATGAAAGGCTTAAGGGGTTAACTAGTACACCTGAGGCTAAAGTTAGCATCTATAAGTTGACGAAAGTTGTACCCAAATTTGAAATGAAAGATGGGGACATAGTTTTGATTTTGACCTTGCTCGAGCGACAGGCAAAGAGGGTTAGTATCGAGAAAAGACACTGGGTGTCAGCTCTTTTGGCTCTTATATATGCCAAGTGAGATTAATCAATTAATGGCTCGTAAAGCAGAAGAAAAATTTGACTACCATGATTATATTAAAGGTCTATTGCAGAAACGTTTCAAACTTAGTGCTGAAATTTTTCGGCAGAAGTTCGTAAAACACCAGCGGAATCCAGCTCAATCTTGGCGTGATTTTGTTTTCGAGATAACCAGCTATTTTGAAGAGTGGCTTGGAGGTCTTGGTGTAAATTATTTTGAAGGGTTGAAGAACCTCATGATTACAGATCAGTTGAAACGACGTGTCCCTGGTGACGTAAGAGAACAGTTTGTTGACAACTGGGTTAAATCAATCGTTCCAGAGACCTAGCTGATAAGCTAGACGAATGCGAAAGCGAGAGGGCTAATGTAATGGGAGCCCACTCGAACGATGCGAGGTACAGGCCTACGAATAATAAGTTTGTCTCGGATAATAAGGGCGTTAATCTGCAACCAAAAGATGCACCATTTTTTAGGAAAACTAAATTGCCGACAGTGTCAAACACGGGAACTAGAGGTTTTAAGCCTAAGTGTTTTATTTGCGAGAATGTAGGACATTTACCTCGGGAGTTCCCGAAAAATACAAGAAAGAGACCACCTCGCAATGCCAGAAGTAACATAATTACTGCGAAGGGAACTGAACTAAAATCTACCAAAGAAGTGGTAACTGCTAGAGTCTTAATACCAGTCTCCGTTCCCATCAACACAAGGAATGGAATTGATGATCTTCAGTTAGTTCATGTCAAATGTGGACAAACGTCCATAAAAGCAGTAATCGATACAGGAGCACAAATATAAGTCTTACGCGAAGACTTGATCGGTAAGGATTGCGGAGAAGGTGAGGGAACTATCCAAATCATTTCGGCGTTTGGTGAAAAGGAAATAGCTGCTCTTAAACTATTTAACCTAAAAATAGACGACGGAAGGCATGGTTCGGTGCCAATCATGTGCACTGTGTCTAAGAAACTCGTCAATGACATGTTGATTAGCGCCACCACTTATGAGATTCCTTTAGAAAATTTTCAGTTATTTAATTTTGAAAATCAGAGAGATTTTGAATGCACCAAGGATAAAGATATACAATTAGAAAGTGAGGAAGAACTATCTGCTTTAGCCTTAGGGCAAGAGAAATCGGAAACAAATTCGGCGAAATCATCTTTTGTTAAACTTCAAAGAATAGACGAGTCATTAGGACCAGTCTGGAGCCAGGCTAAGAACAAACAAAATGCGTATCGGGCAGTGCCACATAGCACAACAGCGTCTCACCATACCAACTTGTTTACGGTTGGCTACCAAACGGCCCATTGAAACTATTGAAGGAGGTGTGGACCGGTGACAAAGGAAATTCCCACTGGTAGCTCAAAGTCCGTTGAGGAATATTTGAGAGACTTAACTGAAAAAGTAAAACAGGCTCATAACTTGGCAAGAGGAAACTCTGAAAAAGAGCAAGCCGAATATGCAAGTAGATACAACCTTAGGTCTAGAGAAAAACGTTTGGCAGTCGGTGACCAGGTTTTGGTACTTATCCCATCGTCATCTCACAAGCTTTTAAAAAAATGCATGGGTCCCGCATCTATCATAGAACTACCGAGACCACATACAGCGAGAGTAAAAATGGAGGATGGAAGTGAAAAGGAACTCCACTTCAATAAATTACGACCGTACATAACTAGAATTGAGCAAATAGGTCTTATATTTGACCAAGAAGATGAATTTGGTAAACTTCACTATGCCCTTACTGATACAGTAGAATTGGACGTCAGTGACATTTACAACCATGTAATGGACAGCTCTTCTGGTCTAGAAAATTCTCAAAAACATCAGCTTGCGGACCCCCTCTCTAAATTCTCAGACGTATTTAGCTTTGTTCCAGGCTCTGCTAAGGTAAAAAGACATTCAGCGAGTTTAATGCCCGATTACATTCCAAAGAAACTGAAACCTTATCGCATACCGATAGCCCTTCAAGAAGAGGTAAATAAATAAATTAACGAGTTACTTCAATAAGGACTGATTGAGCCTATTGAAAGTGAATGGGCTCACCCTATCGTATGCGTCTCTAAAAAGGACGGAAGCGTAAGACTCTGTGTAGATTATAAACTTTTAAATATTGTCTCAATTACTGATGCATATCTAATGCAGAACGCAAGAGACCTTCTTTTTGAAATTGACCAAGCCAGATTCATAAGTGTACTAGACTTGACGAAAGGTTATTGGCAAATCCCGATGAAGGATAAGGCAAAGCCTTTGACAGCATTTGTGACTCATTCAGGGCATTGTCAATGGAAGGTTATGCCTTTCGGCATGAAAAATGCTGGAAGCATCTTTCAGAAGTCCATGGACAAAGCTCTGTTCTTGCATCGGAAATACTGCCGCTCATACTCGATGATGTTGCTATCTATTCGACAACTTGGGAAGAACCCCTCGATCACATCGTCAAGGTGTTTAAGTCTTTGCAAGAAGTAAGTATAAAGGTGAACCTGAAAAAATGTGCCTTCGGCAAAAAATCTGTCAAGTTCTTAGGTCACATAGTTGACTCTTGAAAACAT
Source organism: Trichonephila clavata (assembly GCA_019973975.1). Lineage (NCBI taxonomy): Eukaryota > Metazoa > Arthropoda > Arachnida > Araneae > Nephilidae > Trichonephila > Trichonephila clavata. The sequence continues at coordinate 28,774 of BMAO01011257.1, forward strand.
TCTCCTGATCCTGAAAAGGTAGAAACGATTCGGAAACTGAGTCTACCTACCACAAAAATTGAAGTCAGAAGTTTCTTGGGTCTCACGAGTTATTATCGAGATTATATCCCGAACTTCTCACAGTTAGTATTGCCCTTAACTAACTTGACTGAAAAGAACATTCCGAAGGACATTCCTTGGGAATCGCATCTGAAGATTCTTTCATGAAACTTAAGGAGGAACTTGTAAAGATGCCTTCTCTACATACACCAGATTTGTCTCGCCCCTTTCTACTATTCACAGATGTTTCCACCACTGCCATTGGCTCTTGTTTAGCTCAACACAATGACCATATGGAGGAAATGCCAATTGCTTTCTTTAGCAAAGAACTGACTTTGGCCCAAATGAAGTGGTCCACGATTGAGCGTGAAGCCTTTAGCGTGTTAGAGGCGCTTTGTAAATTTGACACTTGGATCTTTGGGTCACAAATCCAGGTCATTTCAGATCATGACCCTTTGACATATCTTACCAATAGTGCTCCTCACAGTGCCAAATTGACCAGAGGGGCATTGGCCTTACAAAGATACAATGTTAAAGTTTCCTATAGAAGGGGTAGTGACCACGGCAATGCAGATGCACTTTCCATTCTTAGAATTTCTGAGTAGGGTCTTTTTGGCTTAATTTTTATGTATATTCATTAAAAGTTCTTTTTAGAAGTATTGTAAAAAAAAAAAGGTTAATTAATATGCATGTAGAGTATTCGTTCTATGTATTCTCTTGTTTTTTTTTTGTGAAATTTCTATTTCTATTATGTAGTTTTCTGTAATGTGTGTATATTTATGTGTCTCCGAGGAGTTATATTATCTGGGGCTCTGCGTGCATAACCAATTTTCAATTATTTCTCTCTAAACTGTGTCCATGTATTTTTTTAGTCTATTTTCAGGCGCATCGTCTTCAGACAGATGCTTTTCCATTGGGAGAAGGTGTAAGAATCCCTTAAATCATCATTCCAGATCGGCCGTTAAATAATCCCTTCGGGAATTTGTAAAGGGAATTTGTGAGCTGCGCAAACGAGTTGCGCAGGAAGATCAGAACTCTGTTAGATTTGTTAAGTGTCGTTACGCTTTGTGATGTCGTGTGTATATGTGTAAATAATTGTTAAATTAAAGATCAATTTGGCCATAACTAATGTGTGTTTATTGAAGAGGATGGAGAAAACCTTACTGGGACATTGCGGTCGTCCGGCATTATCTGGCAAAGTTACGGGTGTTTCTAAAATCAGATTTTAGATACTTACTCCTCACCCAGAAAAACACTAGAAAAGCATTTCTCACACCCCAAGAATTTTAAAGCAAGTTCCTGCCACGGTTCGCGCAAAACACATTTGACTGACATCATTTCAAGTAGTAATGGGATTATCTTGAATTTGATTGAGAATATTCAGATCGGAAGTACCGAAGTACGTCCAAGACCTACTTTTTGTGTCTCTACGTCGGCAAGTTAGGTTGGGACTGCTACTCGCGAGTATTTTGGTTCTCCGCCATTTTCTGGCAAAGTTACAGGAATTTCTAAAATTTGATTTCAGCCTCTTGTTCACCATCTCAAATAACACCAGGAACGCACTTTTCCTGCCCCAAGACTTAAAGAGTAAGCTCTTGCCCCGGTTTGCGCCCAGACGGTCGTCCAGAATTATCCGGCAAAGTTACCGTAATTTCTCTGATTGAATATAAAATTCGGATTATCCGTTTTGAAATACGCCAGGAACCAAGCTTTCGCACTCCAAGGCTTTTAAGGCAAGCTGCAGTGTCTTTAATATACGGTCGATCGGCATTGTCTGGTAAAGTTGTCGGAACTCCTAAAATTCAACTTCAGATTCTCATTCCACAGCCCAAAACGCACACAGAACTGACTTTTGATGCTCCATCGCGTGCAAAATCGGTCGCTAGAGGGAATAAAAATCCGGCCTCGGGAATCGAATGATATGCCATTTTACCTAATTCAGACAATATCCTGCAAGGTTAGTGGAGTTTCTGAAGTCTAATTTCAGATTATCGTTTACCGCCCCTAGATACAACTGGAGATTACTTTTGGTCCCCCTGAGCAGGTAAGTTCAGTCCCTTGAAGGGGCATTAGGGTTGTCTGCCATTATCTGGCAAAGTTACAGTAATTTCTAAAATTCGCTTCATTCACCATCCCGCACTATCCGAATTCATACCATGCACTTTTCCCGCACCAAGACTTTAAGGGTAAGCTCCTGCCATGGTTTGCGTAATAGACGGTCATCCTGGATTATGCGGCAAAGTTATAGTTATTTCTCAGATTGGGTATCAGATTTGGATTATCAGTTTTGAAATACGTCAGGGATCAAGTTTTTATGATCCAAGGCTTTTAAGTTAAGCCTCTTCCACGATGTATCTAAAATAGAGTCGACCGGCATTATCCGGCAAAATTACGGTTATTTTTAGAAACTGATTCAAAAATTGGATTCCACATCCCGAAATACGCCGGGCATTTGCTTTTCCTGCATTTTGGGTTAAAATATCTGCTTCCACAGACAAATGAGCATTGCATCATTTAGCGAATTTTCCCATTTTCCGGATTCTTCACATTTCCGGCAATAAAAAAATTATGTCGTCATTATTTTTAATAAAAACTATTCTATGTTTTAAGTTGGACGAAATGACACACAGTATTGAAAATTATATATGATCGGTTGAGTAGTTTCGGAGTCCATCACGGACAAACACTGTGACACGTAATTTTTATATATAAAGATAGGTATATGGTTTTGATATTTTCGAATCGAATAAGTTGCAATTGAAGTATACTTGACTTAAATAAAAAATAATAAAATGAGAAATATCAACATCGCAAAGCTTTATTAATATTCATTAGCCTGGTGAATTTCCTTGACTTTTACCAATTTTTTAAAGTTTAACCTCTGTGTATTTATTTTTAATCCTATAGTACTAAAAATTTATAGATACTGCTACATAACAAAACAAAAAAAAGTATATTTCTCTATTTAGATAAATATCTTCTGATCTCGCAAATCCTTCAAAATTCACAAAATAGTGTCAATAATTTGAAGACTTTTATAAATTTTAAAAGTAACACCTTTGATTTATTTTAATGCCTCGCAATTAGTATGATTAAAATTTGCTTCAAAAAGTTGTATAAATGAAGTCTTTAAGTTTATAATATATGTGTAAGAAAGAAAGCAATACGTATATATTTAGTTCCCAAATATTCCATACCTTCAGTTTTGCTTGTTGAAACTACCTTATAATCGCTTTTCTTTGATAATTCAGGTATAATAGATTGGAATTTTAAAATCATGTATCATCTGTAGTTTCTTACACCTCCTGGAATTAAAAAGGATATATATATTGTTGCTCGATTCACATCAAAGTTTTTTTGTACACGCGGTGAATTTTCTGCTCTTTAGGTGACATGAAGGATTGTTTCTGAAACTCGAACTAAGTTCATTCTGTCTAGGTAAGGATAAGTATGGATCGCAATGCTAACAAATTTTGCAATTTTGTTAGCATTGGAAAGGGAAGACAAGAGAAGATGGTGCCAATATCTCAAAAGAGGCGATTAAGAGGAGCATCTACATTAATAGAAGAGATGTGTTTGTCAGACACAGAAAGCTATTTTAACTTTTTACCAAATGTAGCCGCAACTTTTCGATAATTTACTTTCAATAGTTAAGTCAATTATTTCTAAAAGGGATATTGTAGAGATAGTATTTAACGAAAGAATAGATTAGCTTTAACTCTGAGGTTTATATAAATTTCTTCAAGCGTGAATTAATTAATTCTGAAATTTCTGATGATCTTATTTGTTAAGTCAACTTCAAAACTTAGAACATACTTAAAAATGTTTGTTTATATGAATATTTTATGCTGAAAGCAACTTCTTATTTGCTGTATTGGTGGAAACATTAGATTTTTGTCATGTAACAGAGATTCAAAAAAGAAAAGAATATTCACTATTTTTTTTTCTAAAGCAATCTTATTAAAAGCACGAATAAGTAAGTTTTTCTTACCTGTACCGATTATTCAGGATCTTAAACTGGTCTTTACACAAATCTCCTAAAACAAAGTAAAAAATTTAAAATGCAAACACTGTTCTGCATACATTAATTCAATTGTATTATGAAATAATGTGAAAAAAGAAAGAATTGATCTAAATATATGATCATAATATAAAAACATTATTCTGCTAATAATGCATGCACTATCGAATATGTATACATAATAAAAATGCTCAAAGCACATTTAATCCAGAAGAGTGTATCAACCTTTTTTGTTAGTGGCACATCTGAATATAAAAAATGTACAAGATATATGTTACAAAAACAATATTTATTTGTCAAAAGATTTTATTAAATATCTGACAAAATTATTACAAACTAAATGAAATATTTTCCATTAGTTTCCTGTAATACAATCACATTAAAAAAATTCAAAGACTAAGTTATTTCACAAATCTTTTGATTTTATAAAAGCCAATTTGAGTCTATGTCAACTACAACTGGGCAAAAAAAAAAAAAAAAAAAAATTAAATAAAAGAGCAGGAAAATTAAATAAAGAAGATTTTTTACTAACCATTTAAGTCATTAAAAATTCTTTTTTCAAACGTGTAAAACCCAATCACTTTTAATTATTCAACAAAAACCCGTGTGGCACATCTAATAATCTCTCGTGGCATAAAGGAATTAGAAACACTGGTCTAGATGCATACTTAGAAATTATAATGATAAAAACTATAAAAAGGAGATGGCATTTTTTTAGGTACAAAACTTTAGTAATAACAAATCTAATACAATAAAAAATATTTTCGTGCAAGTATAAATCTGAATTAAATTCAGATTTGTACCTACAAGAGAAGTTGCGCTTCTCATTTAATGCACATTTCATCTTTATTGGATACTAGCTGGTATACGTTCTTCGTACGGGTAAATTGAAAAATAAAATAATAGAGGTTGAAGGGAAAAGAATTTTTTTTGTGTATTAAATGTAAGTGAATTGAAAATTAAACAAACAAACAAAAAAGTTTTTTTAAGCATAACTCTGCTGAAAACAAAAAAAAATCAGATTTGCCAAATTTGAAATACATAGGTCAAATAGTTGAAAAAAGGAATTTTTTTTATATCTATAACACTTCCATAACACCCATGTAGGTTGACTTTTAAAAAACTCCTTCTTATCAGATCTCTGCTCAACAAAAGCTATATGTCTTCTAAATTTCAAATTTATAGGTTTAGTTATTCATAAAAGGAAATTTTTTTATATAAAACGCCCTCGCAGATGTCAATTTTTGGAAAACCCTTAGAGGATCTCTGTTCAGTGTTGAACAAATAATTCTTGTGATGCCTACAATAACAAGTGAATATTTGTCGCGAGAGGGCGCTAGTGTGTGTAGAGTTCAGTGTATGTGTTAACTTTGTGTGATAAAGAGCGTATGGAGAACGCTCTAATAAAATTCTTGAAATCAGAAGTCCCCGCCATTTAATTTGTAGTGTGAAATATTTTAGTGTAAAAGAACATGTGTAAACCAGGGAATGAACACGGTCCGTCAGAACCGAAAATGGCCAGGACCGAAGATCGAGAATTTTAAACCGTTTGTGTGTGCAACAAATGAAAACCAAAGCGTTAACGTGGTGTTTAGCGGAGAGAAATTGTCACTTGGTGAGAGGTTAGTCATCTATTTTTTAATAGTGTTTTGAGGTGTAATTATTTCGTGATTAAGATAATTATTTTGTGGTTGAGATAATTATTTTGTGATTTATATGTATTTCAATTGTGTCTGAGTTAACTTTATTTTGTGGCTGAGATAATTTTTTTGTGAATTATATGTGTTTCATTTTTGTGGTTGAGATAACTTAAATTTGTGATCGAAATAATTATTTTGTGATTTATATGTGTTTTATTTGTGGTTGAGATCACTATAATTTGTGATTGAGATCACTTTATTTTGTGAAAATGAGTATCGGTTAATTTAAAAAAGATGAATTGAGGGCTATTGCAGAGGAGTTAAAATTAGATGTACTTGATAATGCTAAAGTTTTAGATTTAAGAGAGTTTAAGAGAGTGAGATTTACAACAAGGATAAAGAAACGTATCAGACTATTGTTGATTGTGTGTTGGAGGAAATAAACAATAGAAGAAATGAAAACGAAAATAAACTAGAAATTGATAAAATTAAACTATCACAGTTAGAGAAGGAGTTAGAAATAGCAAAATTGCATAATCAATTGGGTAAAAATGTACCTTTACAAAAGGAAAATCAATTAATAACAACCGAGTGTAATATTGAAAGTTTAATAAACAGTATTAAAACCTTAACTATTCCAGTACCACAAAGAGCAGAGTCATTTAATTTATTTTTTCAATCTATTGAAAAGGCCTTTAAAACTAAAATGTTTCTGAGAAATTAAAACCCGAAATTCTTTTGAATATTCTAGGAGAAAAAGCAAATAATATAACGTTTATCTTCGAGAAGAGAATTTAAGTGGACTACGATAAACTAAAAGTAATTGTGTTAAAAGAATTTCAATCGACCCCTACTGAATGTTTTAATCAGTTTAAAAAAGCACAAAAATATTACCTAACGAAAGTTATGTTCAATTCGCGTCCAGATTAAGTGCAACTTTTAATTACTATTGTCAATTGCGGGAGGTAAGCGATTTAAATCAGTTTGTGAATTAATTATATCAGATAAGATAATAGAGATATTAGACCAGGGGTGGCCAACCCGCGGCACGCGTGCACATTGTCACGCGGGATCGTAACTGTGGCACACGAAGACTTATTGAAAAGTTACAAAAATTTTATGAAAATGTTACAGAATTAATTCAATTGCAATAGAAAATTATCATGAAGAGAATATGTAAAAAACAGAAATTTTCAGCGTGAGATTTTAAATAAGCTAAGCAAGATTTTTTCTTTTCTTCAGTATAGTGCCAAAAACGAGATCATGCTCCAAACTTACAATTCTGCAGCATTCTAAAATTCTGATAAAAGTTTTGAGTAACGTGAGACTAAAAACAAAGAAATTCTCTCTCTTTGGATGGTCAAATCTGCCCCAAAAGTCATCCTCTCTCGGGGGCGGTTAATTTTTAACATCTCGGATTTCCATTCGAATTTCAGCTTTCCCTTCCAATGCGGAAGTTAAGTGTTTATAGCTATTGGCTGTCTGCGCTGTCCATCACTTTCAGAAAAACCTTTTTTTCCGAAAGTGCTGGCTTTTTACGATTTATGTAATGTCAAGAAGTAATTCTGCAATATATTAGGAGAGCAGTTGTTGATACGGTAGAAGTAATTCTATCTGCACAAAATAGCCGCTTTATAAGGCAGAGGGAGTGAGAACTTGCATCCATGACTAATCAGATTGCTGGATTCGGAGCCTAGAAAATTTGTAGCTTTACATCGGCAAATTGTTTCTTGCTGTCAGACTCAGTTGATTTTAAACTCTGTTTTACAAGAAAAGCTTTTTTCCTTTTTTAAAATTGTTTTTAGATTTTAGCGTTAGCGTAGTTGTTTAAAAAAATTTTATTTTCATTATGTTTATGGGTAAACCTTCGACATCGTAAAGAAATTATGGAGAGAATATTGCAGCACGTGATTTTAAAATTGTCTGAGAAGAACAATACTCTTGTTTACACATCAAAATGCTTCCAAGCCTGTTTGTTTGATATGTGGAATTTGTATAGAAGTTCCAAAAAAATTTAACTTGGACCGTCATTTCAAACAACTGCATAATGATTTCAACAGCAAATATCCATTTGGATCAAATTTACAAATCTTGTTCCAGAAGAGAAAAGAAGAAATGGAAACCATGGTGAAGGCTTCTTATGAACTTTCTGTGTGTGTTGTTGGCCAGCAAGAAAAAAACCATATTGAACGGAGAGGAGATAATAAAAAGTAGCTTTTTAATTTTCGCCCAAAATGTCTGTGATCTAAATGTCAAAAATATGGTTGATAAAATAGCTTCTGACGGGTTCTTACGCGTTTCACTAACCTCCTCACATTCTTTAAATGTTTTATTTATTTCAACCAATCTCCACCGGGAGCCAAAGCGTGATTTATGCAAATGAGATATTTTATATAAGTTCGGGTTTAGCGAATTAGAAAAGGGGAAAGAGAATAGAATGAAATGAAAGGAGAATGAAATGAAAAGAGAATGAAATGAAATTAGAATGAAATGAAATGAAATGAGAAAGTGTTTTTCAAATGTAAACGTAGATGTTGTGAGTAGAGTCCATCGTACCGTTGTGGATAAAATTAGTTCATAAAAGAACTGCGAGAATAGCTGAGAAAGAAGTCGCCTGTTAAAGGAATCCTAATTCAAGTCGACCCAATCAAGATCTTAAAGAAGCAACTAGACGAACCTGCCATAACATAAGAAATCAGGTTAGTTTTATTGGTTCCAATTAAGTATAAGTGTGTAGCTGTAATTGTACGCGTCTATCTTTCGTAGATTCAGATAGGATTCCGTCGTTCATGATTATTGAACCCTTCTCATTCTCCACTGTGTTTTATTGTTCTTAAAATTGAATAGTATTTGTGTAATCTCTTAATTAAGAAAAATCAATAAATAAGATTGATTTGTTAAAATGAATAGTGAATTTATTATGCATTCAACACGTTCGAATTCAGGTAATACCCGAAGGGGAGTTGATAATCTTAGAGGTAGCGAATGGCTACGACACTGGCGCCCAACCGAAATACCGGAATTAAGAGCAAGTGCAGGATTTAGAGTTTTGCCGGAATTATTTTTTTCGGGTAAAGAAAATGTGTCCGAGTTTATTACCACTATTGATGATAATATAGCCTACTATGAAATGCCGGCGAATCTGGCGTGTGCGTATTTAAAGGGTCATTTAGTTGGGAGAGCGTTAGACTGGTTCGAGGTCATTGGATTTGAGTGTGTAAATGAAGAAGCGACTGCGTTTGCAACGCTTAAAAAGAAGTTGTCGGATAGTTTTCCAGTAGTACGGAATAAATCAGAGTTAGAGGCTCAGTTTTTTTCATCGAAGCAGCGGAGAGGTCAGGCCCCGTCAGACTTTATTTACCAGCTATTAAAAGTCCATAAGACTTTAAATTTGAATTATGATGAGCTAAAATTGGTCGATCACATAGTAATGCGACTCGAACCCCAAATTATGGATTATTTAGAAGTTCGAAACCCCACAACGAAAGTTCAGTTGTTAGAGTTGGTAGACCGGTATGAGGAACGTCATAGCTGCAGAGAAACCCAGGGTTCGAGTAATAATTTTGCTAGACGAGGATGGGATATGAGTAGGAATCCTGCGGAAAAAAGGAATAATGGAAATTGGAGAAATACAGGGGTCGGAAATAGACAAAATGATCAGAGAGGACTAAGCAGGGGTGCGAATAATTTTTCTCGTCGTAATTATCAAAATCAAGGATTCGAGGGAGGAAATCGCAACAGCCAACCAAATCGGCGAACAGACCGGTATCAGAACCGTAGGATGGTGGTTAGGAAGGGTCCTAGTGATGATTCAGCAAAGCAGAATTGGAGGCGTGTTGATTGCAACAGCGGAAGGCAGAGAAATGCCAATTTAAACTTTCTAAGAGATCGTGTTGAAGGAGTTCCTCCTAATAGAATTAAACTTAATTCATTACGGTTAGCACCAGTTGATCTTCCGTATGTGCCGATTCTTTTACATGACACGTTTATAAAAGCTCTCTGGGATACAGGTGCGGATAAGTCATTTATTTCAGAAAAGTCATACCGATCATATTTTTCTTTTTGTCCTATTAAGAAATCGTTAGCTGAAGTAGTTACGGCTCAAGGGTCACAATGCAGAAATTTAGGCACAATTGAGTTACGAATTAAAATAAGGGAATTTTCGAAGTTGTGGAAATTTCATGTGATTGCTGAGATGCAATATCCATGCATCCTGGGTATTGATTTTATGTCACATGCAAAGATAAGTTTTGATTTTGTTACGAAATCGTTAATCATTCCGGACTCACAGATTGAGAAAGTGGCAATTTCGGACGAACCGGTATGGATAGATTTATTAAAGACTAAGTTAAATGCAGGGCAAAAACAGAAGTTGGCAAATTTTAATGTGGAATGGGAACATCGCCCAGATACGCAAAATGTAGTGGCTGATATATTGTCTAGAAACCCGTTAGGAAAGTAATGAAGAACCAAAGGTGGTCTTGCGCGGTGATTAGGTCGTTAGTATTATCGTATAACATTTTTGTTCTTAAAATTGAATAGTATTTGTGTAATCTCTTAATTAAGAAAAATCATTAAATAAGATTGATTTGTTAAAATGAGTAGAGAATTTATTATGTATTCAACACGTTCGGATTCAGGTAATATCCGAAGGGGAGTTGATAATCTTAGAGGTAGCGAAAGGCTACGACAAGCTTAACCTAGAAATACCATCATGCGTCGTATAGAAGACAGGGACCAGGAAGTTATTACGCAAATTGTCTCCGGATTTCAAAATAGCAAATATTTTTCATTAACTTTGGATGAAAGCTGTGATATCACAGACAATGCGCAGTCAAGAATCTTTGTGCGTTACGCGAACAATAATTTTGATACTGTGGAAGAACTTGCGCCAATTAGTTTTAACTACAGATGAAAACATTTTTAAGGAACTTAAAAATGTAATTGAAGTTAACAAAGTAGAATGGACAAAATTAGACAGTGTTTGCACAGATGGAGCTCCTTGCATGGTTGGCAGAATAAAAGGTTTTGTTGCATTGCTTGAAAATTTTTTGGGAAGAAAAGGGTTTAACCCTCTGAGTGGGTGAGGCTCTAATTGAAACTCATTCAAAAGCGGTCTACTTTTTCAAAGCTGGCGGTAGCGAAACGGTTCATGTTTATTTTTGGGAACTGCTTCGAAAATGCACCACAGTTTTATGCCTTCCCCCCTTTAAGATACGGGAGGTCTACAAGCGCTTTTGTAGGGGATGATTTTATTGCTTTTTCGGTTTCTGTGTTGTTGGAAAGGGGAGATTTCTCATTCATAGCTGTTGCCTTGTGAGAAAATTGTGTGATGAACGTTGGATCCACATCACGGCGAACAGAAACCATCCAATTTGTTGAATCATAGTAACAAGCAAATAAAGGATAAAAATAAAGATTTAAAGAAATGGCGAGTTAAAAGTTGAAAAATATTTTTAATAAGCAAAAGAAAATTTATTTTTTTCTCCTATATTACTTTATAAAACTTTAAAAAAATTTTAAAAAAAAACATTTTGAGATTTTGGTATTAAATTTGATCAAGACAGAAGTAAACTGTAACATTATTGAATATCAGACTAAGAAAACGCAAACCAATATATATTTTTTCCTGTTTTTTTTTTCTTTCTTTTTTTAAAAAAAAAATTATGAGGTAAAAAGTAAAAGTGATCATCTTTTTTAAAAAGCAAAATGAGAATAAATGTAGTATCATTATATACCAATGGATTTCCAAATTTATCTATATGCACTCCAGGGGTCTATGACGACCTGCAAGAGATCCACGCGAGTAAAAAAAATAATTTGGGGCTCATGAGGTGTAAATGGGGGTCTATGATCGTGGTTCTCATTAAACTAGATCATGGCGTTAACTTTAAAAAAATTTGATCCAGTGGGAACCAGATTTTACCAATTTAACGTTTACTAAATTTAGTGAGGTTAGTTTAACAACATAAAAGGTGACTACCATACTAGGTGACAACATAAATTTTATATACAAGGAATATTTCAGCATTTTTTTCCAAAATTAAGTTAAATAAGTATAATATTGAACGTCACGAATTTTTTTAATTTGTCGCAGTCTGTCAGGACATTTTAACCTACGTTTAACATTTAAATGCCCTTACTCAGATTTTGAAACTAAGTTTTTTTTTTTTTAGTAATACAGCAGTAGACAATGATTTCAAATAGTCGCTTTGAAAAAAAAAAGTGTCATATTGTAATAGGAACTGATTAGAATAGGTCCTAATGAAGATCTTATAGAAACGGATGTCAGTAATTTTGGCTTTAAAAAGACATACCTGATATTTGTCACAAATTATGGAATATCATTAGAAAGTTTTTAAATGTGTTTTTCCTTATGAGGGGAGTTTCACTGAGTTTTCCAAACTCAAAACAAAAAAGAAAGGAAAAGAAAGAAAGAAGTAGGCACTTACGAAAAAGGAAGGTTAGGGTTAAACCTGACAAGATTGATATTAAATATTGAAAATTTGTTATTGAAACACCAGATTCATCCTTCTCTTTAAAAGCATTTGTTCAGTTATTTTGTTTTAATTTTAATTCATTATATGCGCTTCTTAAGTTTTAAACGCAGAACTATACTTCATTACAGTTAAAAATTTAATTTTTTGAAAGTAGTAGCACCAATTATCAAAAGACATTTAAGTTGATAAATTTGCAAAAATTTAATATTAGGTAGGCAGGGGTCTACCCGAAACCGAAAAACATGGCAAGGGGTCTATGAGACAAAAAGGTTTGGGAACCTCTGTTATATACGATGAAGAAACTTGTACATTAAAACTGGGTTTCTGCATTTTATTATATTTTTAATTTAAAATATGATTAAAGAGAGGTTTTAATACTTTTAATTTATGCAAATTTTAATCCTTAAATTTATACTTTTCTGTTGAATGAATTTTTTCTGCATAAATCAAATCTCTTCATAACAACTTGCACTAAGAATAAAATAATACTCTCCCCACTTCAGCATTTGTGTCGGAACCATTTAATACACTTTCAATCAATAATTTTAATAAGGAAATATATTTTTCTTAAATGTGTTAAATGCGAAAGTGTGTTTCTTCCCATTTTCTGTTCAGATTTCATTTTCATCTTTCTGTTTCTTTAGTATTACATCCTTTAAATGCATATTCGCATATATTTATAAATGGGAAATTGTCATCCGTAACTACATCTTTCAATTCAGTCATTGCAACGATATTTTACTGATTAATTTTGTCTTTTAAAAACAGTACACTTAGAACATTTTACATAAGTAAAATTAACAGACAATTAATAATATAAGAAATTTTATAAGCAATTTTAACATTTAGAGATGTATCCTTAATTCCAGGATTAGAACCTTACAAATTGTTATTTTATTCTTAAATATTAACAGTATAAATTCATCATCCTCATAACTCATTCTATATAGCAAGAAAACCCTACCTTTTGCTTTTGAAATGTTATTATATTAAAAATTTTGGGTAGTTTTGTAAAAAAATTACACATGTGGAAAAAACGGATTATAATTTTTGGTTTTAAAATAATATTCTCTTAAGTGTCGAGAATTTTTCCAAATTTAAGGCATAATAACAAAAACATCAGGTTTTTTTAAAAAACTTTTGTAGCCCATATATTTGGAAAGCTTGCTCTAATTGAACTGGGATCTCTCTCTTATCATTTTAGGATACTTTTAAACTGTAAAAAAAGCCTAGGCTCTAGGCTGGATCTTAGACAAAGCATACATTCCAGACGACCTGAAAACCAATTAGGTTTTAAGAAATTTAAAGTTTTCAGAGATTTGATTTTAGTTTTGAATTCACTTTAAAGTATTTTTGCAATTCTAAATTGAATTAATTGAAAATATTTTTGAACACAAGCCACTTTTTCGTGTGAAATGGGTATTAACTGCAATTCTAATTTCTAAAATCATTTCTGTTTGCTATGTTTTGAAGCTTTTGAGTTCTCTCACATTTACTTAATTAAGATTGATTTAAAGACCACTATATTTATTTGTACACATAATTTATATAATTTAAAAGCATTTTCTTTGTTTTCATTAATTTTTTCCTGCTGAGAAAATGCCATGACAAAAATGTAAGCAGGCTTCTGTGAGAAATAACATTTGAAAGGGAAGGAATACGCGACTGAAATTTATAAATCTAAAATCCAGCTTTCACAGATGATGTTACAATTAGACTTCAAAATGTAAATGTTCTGAATACAAATGTTGTAGAAAGAACTAAATATTTCCCTAATGTTAAACTACATTATAGTAAATATTTTGTAGTACTACTTTAGTATTTTCAAGTCATGCAACAAAAACCCAAACTTGCTAAACTACCCCGATTTAGAAAAAAAATAGACATTATTTACAAACTTGGTGATTTCGGGATTACCTTTATATCTTTATTATTTTGTGTGTATAAATGTTTTGTGTATTTAATACTCCTGTGAAAATATTAGGTTAAGATGAAACCGAATAATCTATCAAAGTAACAAATGTTATTAACATTGCTTAAAAGAATATTTTGAATTAAAAAAGATATTTTCAGTCATAATTATTTCAAGTAGTGTTTCGATGTAGAACATAAGTTGGAAAATAACATATTAAAAATTAGAGCTTTACAGACACTATTAGTTTTTGTTTTATGCCTTTCCAAATTTTATAAATGCGTTTTTTCAGACTTTTAATTTTGAAAATGTGTTTTCTAATCCCAAACGCTTTTTTTTCTAAACTTGAAATATCTTGTAAATACTCCCAAACATATGATCCATAAAAGTTCATTTGGATTTAAGACTGGGAGCTCCAGTTATGTTTTTTAAAAATCTTAAAGTTAATATTTGAAAAATTTCGTGTTTTTCCAGGTTTAGCTATAAAAATAATTAGTAAAATCCAACAAAGAAATAGATTTTAAATTCTATACTTTTTGTTTCCAATAATCTAAGAAATATAAATAATTTACAATAATTAAATATTTTTAATAATTTAGTATTTTATAAAAGTTTTAAAAAACTTCACAAATGTTCAATGCTTTAAAATTGTTAAATAATGGCTTGTCAAACTAACTTATTATTTTCAGAATCAATATAATAGTATACTTTGAATATAAAACAAAAATTTATTTTACTATTATAGAACTGTTTATGACTTCTACTCATAATGTAAAAAGAATGAAATATATAAATATGTAACTTAGTGCAGTCAAAAACAATCATAATTTGTAAAACTCCGGTCCACTACTAATTCCAATACATTTTACAAACTGTAGCTAAAAACAATTATATACTTACGGGACCAAATATTTATTTATATATGGAAATATTTTTCCTTATTAAATATATAATGAATAATTACAAGATGATTTCTAAAATCCTAAAAGCCTTTAATGGAGAAAAGCCCGACATAATTTGGATAGTTAGAAATTTCATTATATAAATATGCATGCTTTAAAACAAATAAAATTGCAAAGAAAAAGCAATTTACAAAAAATTTGTATCTACTGAATATAAAATAAATCAGAATTGATCCTCAAATATACATAATTGTGTAAGAAAAGGTTTTGTTCAATTTACAAACAATTGCAAAGAAACTTTTATAAATAATAATTTAAACAGGTATAAAAAGCAAAAATTATCAAAGATGTATACAAAATATTATTAAAATTTGCTATAAAATGTTTAGTCAAAGCAAAATACCTTTTACAAAGCCAAAAGTTTATCTAAACATTTGTACATTACTGAAGCTAGAAGTGTACATATGCATATAGAGGGCAAAAAGCAATATATTTGTTCAAACATTATTTTAAACCATTAATTTTAAGAAAAAAGATTTTTGTATACATTGATAGATACGTCATTGATTGATTGATATACGTCGTTTATAGCACTGTCCCAGTGTGATATTTTTCGAAACACGGCACTGCACACAGTCCAACATTACAGTCTTTACGTTCAAAACGTGTTTTTCTTCGAATGCGTTTTCCGTTATCATTTTTCTTAAGGTTGCATACGACATATTTTCGTGGTGGTTTGTTTTTTCTTGAAGAGTCACTTTCCACATATGAAGCCATTATGAAGCACATATTTCCATTCATGCCTTCCAATTAAACGGACTACATTTTCAGAAATTTCAGAGGTAACAAAGTTTCGAGAATCGGAATTACTACTTCCTTCTTCTATCAATCGTTCAATCAGTTTCATTCGAAAACCAATATGATTTAAAATACCACCATTTTTTTTATAGATAGTGAAGGAATTAATTCCACACAATTTGATTTAACAAATGTCGAAAAATCTTCTTGTAGTATTTCCTTTGTTGATTTCGGGCAACAGGATAGTAGGATAGACACTGGTCTGATCTATCAACACCACCCATGGTGGTATTATAAAAACACCGCTGCTTTTGATTTCATTTTCACAGAATCCCGTTTCTTAGCTTTCACTTCCATCATATCAGTGTTATGAAAAATGCTAATCATATGCAGGGGTTTTTTGTCCTTGTACTTCAAAACACACATTTTTCCCTTTTGGAAGGCCATAATTTCCACTTTCTTCACTTTAGAACTTTTTAATGAAACAGGTAAACCTTTCGAGGTAACGGACTCGTGGCTGGCGTATCATGAGTTCTAGCTCATTACCACTGAAGAGCCGCCGTGTAGGGGCACGTTAAATCTGTCGAGAGCTGAAACGTCCCTCTGTTGGTGGGTGTGGTAGTTAGGAGAAGGGAGAGGTGCTAGCACAGGTGTCATCCTCGTCACTTGACCATGGTTCAAAATGACGAGGTTCGTCGCCAAAAGTTCTCGAGTATAGCTGAACAGAGCGACGTTAATATTCACTCACTCATTCAACCAAATTGTATGAAATTTACGGAATAAATGAAAATATTAGAAGTGGAATATATTAAAAATTCAATTTTAAATTTTAAATATCCAAAGAATTATTAGTATTTATGGTAAATATTTTTCAACTGCGTACGCGAGATACATACACAAATATATTTTCGAAATTCAAATCCAGAATTTCAGTGCAGCTAATATAAATTTCCTGGTTTGTATGGTTAAGATTACAAAAAATGTCCAAATTTTAATTACTTGTTCTTGAGCCAATCTCTATAACAGAACCTAAATGATAAGGGATTTGCATAAATAGATATTTTTTTAACTTGAATTTAAAATGGATCTTTATATTTATTTATTGATGCAAATGTCAACTGTAAATTTGTCCAGGTGCTTTCATTTCTCTTTGGCCAAAGATTCAAGCTTAAAAATTTGATCTTGTTGTTCCCATTCTCTTTGAAGGAAACTGAAGTTCAGACATTAAAAATTCTATTATAATTTTTATCTAAACAATACAAAACTAGGATTGTACGTAAGATACTCTGAACACCTGGCTTTGATATTATGAAAAACTAAAGGATTTAAATAGGTTTTTTTTTGTTATTTTTATCATGCGTACAAAATTTTTGCAAGTTCTGTTGTACAGAAACTTAAAATTATTCATGTTTAGAATTTTAAAAGTTTAACAGGTTTTAAATTTTGAACTTTCTTTTTATAAATTTTTGACATAAACGAAATAATTCCTTTAAAAAAATAGAAGTATTAATTAAAATAAGAAAAACGAAACTGTAAATTATCCTCATTGTTTTGATATATACTTTGAATTTAAAAATAGATATATCATAGATATTTTTAGAGATACATTATAAAAACAAACTTAATTCTACTTGAGAATTTTAAGGTAAAGAAAAAAATGTGATTTTGTCAAAAGCTACCCTTTTCCTTCCCAATTAGTTGAATTTCAAATTAATATTAAATCAAAAGTGAGTATATCATCTATATTACTTATGTGATGGAACTTAAAAAAATGATTTAAATGAAAGATTTATACAAACGCTTAGATCGTGAAAACTACATCAAAGAATTTATTTAATTCAAACCCAAAAATATTTCAAGTCAAGTTTACTTACAAACTTTAACTGATAGTCCGTACGCTCTGGAGGTTTTAAATTCTTCCCAGTTTTTTACGATTGCTGCAGGGGAAGAACGGGCAAGCCATAAAACTTTCTGTCAGAGTCCTTTGTGTCACCCCAACCCTCCCTAATTATCCTTCAAGATGTTAAGCCTTTAAAGGGGAAAAGGATTTCGGAAAAAGACGTCTCTAACACTTTCGAAGCGGTTACTTGAGGAGGAAAAACACGCGTTTGGTGCATTTTTGGTGAGTCCACGGTCTTACGGGAAAAAAACGTGTGGTGCGTTTTTGAAGCATCTCAGGATGGCAGAAAAAGACGTTTGGAACGCTTAAAGGGTTAA
>BMAO01011258.1:0-47169 GCA_019973975.1 Trichonephila clavata
GAAGAACTGTTCTACCGATTGACCACAGCCATCAGGCTACACTGACCATTGCTGTTTTCACGCTTGACGTCCAATCGATATGCACACACCTGTTTTGGAACTTGTCGGAGCGGCATCACTCCCTGTAATCAGCTCTATCCATCTGCACAATACTATTCCACTTCCGGTAATCGTAAAATATCAGTCAGTCGATCGGAGCAGGGAACGTATAAAATAGTTGATAGTTTTATCAGTACAAACCAATTGAGGTACGACAGGTTTGATTTATGCATCATTTATGCGCGGCAATACTTCATATAGCCCAATCTTAAATACAATGTATTATATACGGAAATGACATAAACCCACTTTATTATTTTACGCTAAATTTTTTTATGTGCAATTTTTATTAATATTTTCTAAGTAAACTTTCATGTAGCAACCTTATGTTAGATATTCAGAATTGAGAATCGAGCGTTTCATGATATGTCGTAATGTACGTAGCGATCATACCAACGACAATTTTTAGTTAAAAAAGATATACTGATTTATTGTTTTAGATTTCTTTAGTACATTTTAAGAAGAAATATTAAAAACTAAGAAGAAATAATTACTATTGTTTAAATGGGAAAACTGGTAAAATTCTACAAAAATAGCCTAAGTGTACCATTTCAGCCAAAGCTTATCTCAAATTACCTCATTCTGACGTGTGCTGAATTATTCATTTGAAATGACCTTCAAGATAAGAGATATTTTACCTTACAAAGTTAGAGCACTTTATACCAAGTCATCATATGATTAACTGAGAGTTAAACACTTCATACTTTTACAGGCATATACAACATTCTTACATTATTTTCAAACATCTTAGGTAACGTCGCCTGTCCGTTTGAGCTATTTTAAAAACATTTCGAGTAAAGCGCGTTTTAAAGTACTTATCTTGTGTTAAAATATGACATCTGCTCACTAAAACTCGTATTTTGTTCTTGTAAACGAAAATAATAAACTGGTATTTATAAAGCAATGGGATGGTTTATAAAATGTAAATTATATGAAAATTGTAATTGCAAATTAATAATTTGGATAGATCGATCACCGGCATTATGTTGTTTATGCCATCTGATCCGACTTGCTGTCAGATCAATGCTATCTTGGCGGCGCGTAGAGCGTTTGTCTTTGACCGTTATATAGCACGGCTCGACACAGTACAATCATGATTGCAGTCACATCCCATTTGAGGAAGAACCCTTGGGTCAAGGGTATCCCACATTTTCCTTCACCAAACTCACGAGGAGGATTTATCGCTGATGGCTGCTTTTCCATGCCGAAAATGTCTGCTTTCAGGATTCGAGTCATTCACGGCACAAGAACAGCGTCGACAAATTACCACTATACCGGATGGGGACTTGTAAAGTATAAATGGATGAATAAAAGTCTCTATAAACATTAAAA
Source organism: Trichonephila clavata (assembly GCA_019973975.1). Taxonomy (NCBI): domain Eukaryota; kingdom Metazoa; phylum Arthropoda; class Arachnida; order Araneae; family Nephilidae; genus Trichonephila; species Trichonephila clavata. Next base: position 1,432 of record BMAO01011258.1, read on the forward strand.
CTTTAAGTTTTAAAAAGATAGCAATCAAATGTTTTTCCATTCTAGTTTTGAAATTCTTGTATTTTAATATTCATAATTTTTGATATGAATGACAGTTGATAATCATCGTTTTATGAATGGGGTGGATATGTTTGTGTATCAGAATATATACTACATACAATTCTTGCCAGTGAATTTGAAATAAGCTTTTTATTGCATTGTCATTTCATTATCTTTATCATTACCAAAGGAAATAAAAGACACACAAATTTAAAGATGATTGATAAAATATAACAATCCAATTTTATTATCCATTTTATTATTTTCGAATTCTGTCGTTTTACGTAAATAATAAGAATATTGAAATAAATATACACGCTATTTATTAATAACTTTTCTGTTTTTCCTCATTTCTTTAAGTACTGTACCACCAACAAAGCCTAAAATAACAATTCATAAGTATTTGGTTTTTCATTCCAAAGAATATATAACTCATCATACAGGAATTATTTTCAACTGGTCTTTAATATGAACTTACACAACTTGCTGGCCTTTGAATCAAAATTGTTAGTCACATTAGATTATATATCAGAACCAATGAATAAAGTTTAAATTATTCATTATTAAATATTTAATCTAATAATAGTCTTTCCACATTTGTCATTATTGATCCTTTAAAAGCTGAACGGCGATTCATAATTTGTGTGAGGTTTCTATCATTTTGTAATTCAAACATTTGTTATCTGTCGATTTTCACACCTTTTTGGAAAATGTAATGAATCTACACTCAGTCAAAACTTAGAACATATGAGAACAAAAGACCCAAGAAACGAAAACAAAAGTATTCAAGTTATGTCACTGACGTAAGTTTCTTTTCCACTACTGAAATGCTTATGAAGGAATTATCCATTCCATCTTACGAAAATACGCAACTGTGAGAACGTGGATTGTATCACATTATATTGAAATAAAGAGACTTATAATTCTTAGAAAATTGAACTGCAGAAATGTTAATTTGAGTTGCAGAGGTATTCGAACTCCATAAAGAGTACAGCTAGGGAAATACAATTCAAATTTATTGTAGAATTTTCTTCTTGTCTCAGTTTTTAGTTGAAATTTGAATCTGGACGTATTGTCAGTATTCTAAGTGAACTACATCCACACTAATTTAAGCTAAAGTAAATACCAGAATACTTCCGACGCACAACCAATCATTGAATATAAGATTGAGCTGTCGGTATATATCAAATTTACTTTAAAGTAGAACTTGTTACAAGAAAAATATAGTTAACACTCATCAAGCAAATTTTCTTTGTGTATTTGAGTGAACCTTACACAGATTATGCTTGATAAATAAACTGCACGCAAACCTAGAAAACTGATTGGAGCTCTGACCTAGTTTCGGGGTATGCAGAGACCTGATATTTTCCGTTAACACAGTAAGGCTTACTCAAACCTCAAAATTCACTTTCATTTTCGTCCATTCTTTATCGCCCTCCCGCTCATACAACAACTATGCATTGAATGCGATCAGACGCGCACAAGCGGTGTGTCCAGAGTCGGAACCTGCCCCAGACCCTGAGTTTTTCGATTGATGATAATCAGTAGACGTAAAATTTACATTAAGACATTGTATAACAATTTATTTGAAAATCTACATCTAATTATAATTATTCTTTACGTCTTTTGTCAAAGTTTAAGAACAATTAGGTTGATCTGAGGTTGATGGATCACGAGTTGGGACTTACATCGGACCTCCCACCCTCTGAAAATTTTGTGTGTGCACTATTGAATGCGATAATAAGTACTCTGCAAAGCTAATATTGATCTAAAATTTAATAAACTGACAAAATTATCAAGATTAGAGTTACATTTTGTAAATATTGATGCAAGTATGACTAACCCAAGAAAGTCAACTAGTAATTATTAAACTTGTTTTTGAATAAGTGATAAATTAATTATCAAAATTATTGCTACTGGTACATTTAGTTTCGGGCACTATATCAGCTGCGAATTATGATTTTATTTTATTAGTCAGGAATATTTTGTTTGCTTCCTTCAGTGAATTGATAATTATTTAAATCTTTTCGAGTTCTACGCCTCCGCTCCCTGTATGTAGGTTATTCTTGCACCCCAACATTTGAAAACGTTGCGAACCTCGTTGATCATCACTCGAAAAATTATCTATCGTTACAAAACTTGTTTAGATTTTCAAGTCCTTCCATTTTCTATATTTCGGTATGCAATTTTGTGTAGTAATATAATTATTTATTTACGAGGAAGACAAAAATATATATTTTCACGAATAATTTAATTTGAATCTGTGAATTACTTGATAGATTATATGAACCTATAATACGGATTTACAGTCAATAAATTGTACAAGTTATTCGCCAGTTATTCAAAATTGACAAAAATTTTTAATTTAAACACAATATTCCTTAGTTTCATCACAAAAAGTAAAAATAAATAAAAGAAATGACGGAAGTCATATAATCAAGGTTTCGGTTTTTAGAATTTCATTTTTAAAAGAATATTCAGCGCTTAAGCAGAGTATAATGGCTCAACGTGAAAACATTCTTAAATGTGAGAAAAATAGTAAGCATCACGCATTTGACCATCTGCACACTATCAAACATAAAGAAACATTTGAGAAGAGAGATATTCTATAAAATTGCGTACATATTTTGGGATTAAAACATTTCTTTCCTTGCGTCGCAACTGAGTCATTCAAGTAGGAGCAAATTCAAATTAAGGCGGGCGTATAATCAGGAGGAGAAAGGAAATAATGAATTGGAGATTTTCGAAGAAAACGGTTAAAGAAGAAAAGAAAAATAAAATAAAATCCCTGAATAGTTTCCTTCTTCAGAAAAAGTTACTGGGGAAGTGTCAAGTAGCTCAAAGATCACAGCGGAGACGCGGGAACGGAGGAAGCCACTCACAATGACCTCCTGTCACAATGGCGATGATGGGTTACTATATTGGCATTATTATCGATGATTTTTGAGATTTTTTCAATTGAGAACATATCATAAGTTTTATAATGTCATAGTAAATTAGCGAACCTACGCTTTCAAAATATTGGTGATAAGAATGAATATATAACGTTCAGCTGACAAGGCTTTTGGCGAGACCTCGTACTCATTGAACCGGCAAGCGACGAGGACGACACCTTAGCTGGCACTCTCTCCTCCTAACTACTCATACCACAAGGAAGGAGGTTGAGCCTCGCAGATTTACAAGTGCATCCCTTCCTCAAACGAGTGGTCTTCAGCTTGTACTGCGCTGAACCCATGCACCGACCACTAAGTCCAGTATTTATTGACCACTAGCTATGCGGCACTTCAAAATTACCAGGATGATTGTGTTCACTAAATTGTAAATTATCTGAATAAGGGATTTAAAATTTAAATCATAAGTACTTAATATTTATACTTATCAAATAACAATGTTTGTTATCATTTATTATTAATATATATTATTATTGTGTGTAACTAAATCTAAACTCACAAATATCGATAAACTTATTGCTTTTTAAAATCTTATAACATGTTTTGACTATTTTATACAGTGTGTTCTGTGAAGCATGAGTATAGTATTTTAAAATAACATAAATAATTGAAATTTTCACAACATTTTGAAGAAGCAAAATCCTGTATATGTAAGTGTAGACTTTTACACAGTTTCTATTTGGATTGGTATTTTAAACTTCTATTTTGCGGTACAAAATTATAAAATCTTATACTTAAGGAAATATTTGCGAAGGTATATTATTCAAATCAAAATCAAAGTATTATTCATCAACAAAGAAAAAAAGAAAACATTCAAAAATATGAACAATTAATTTAAAACATGTCGAAATAAAATAAACCAGTTTCAACACACAGAAAATGACTCAATGAGGAAGAAAATAAATATCATCTTGTCTGTACAGGTCAATTATCCATCAAATATTCTAAACACACATGCATTAAAATATTTATGGAGATCTATTTTTACTTCTCAAAAGTTTATATTATCGATTTCTTATTTTCATAGGACCTGCTCGTGTCAAAGACATAATAACGAAAGTTTGCACCAATATTATTACGTATCTATGTCATTTAAAGAAACAATGCATTAACTGTGAAATTGAAAAACTAATGATTTATTGTCACAGTAGATTTCATATAATCCGATTGATAAACAATAATCTCTTACTGACATATGAAATGTTAAATAACTTATCTTACCGATGGGAATGGCTCTACACGCGTGTGCGGGGAGTGGAGTATAGTCTAGTAAAATATATGAAGCTCCGTAATAAATTCGCTGACCTCATGACGACATCTTTTGTCTATATGGAGCAAATTCTTCAAACATCGATAGCTATCATTTTAAGTATAAATTTGCTTTGAATTCAGTGAACAAGGATTAATTACTGATTAAAAATAAATACGTTTTGACGTAACTCGAAGATATATAATAAAACTGTTCATCAAGAATTTAGAAATGTAATTCAAAACAATTAAAATTTGAATTTGAATTCACTTGATAAAATTCGAGCACTACTTGAATACCCTTTATCTAGTCTGGAGCTTAGATGTAAACACTTATTTTAAATTTTGTAAACATGTACTAAATTATGACAGAAACAATGCCTCGTGTTCGAACCTCACTATTGATTGAACAAACACGATAATTTTCGAAAAGAAATTGTTCTTTGAATCGACTGCAATGTTTTCATACTAGTTTAAAGCTTTCGAGTACTGATTTGAAGGATTTATTTCAATAAACATCATCAAAAAATTACTATTAATCAAGAATTAGGGAAATAATTTACGATTTCGAATAAACGGCACGAAAGGCTTCTAATTTTCTTGCGTGGTTCTTCCGTAAAGTGAAGTGATCATCATTTATTGTCTTTTCCCAGAACATCGAATAGTTATTTCAAAACTTTTACAATCCCGAGAAGAGCATGCTTATAAAGTTTGAAAGGCGGTAATTTTTTAGCTAAGCTATATTTTCAGTGGAAAGAAGTCGAATGGAAAATATAAACATAATATTATTATTTAACGAAAGGAATAAAAAGTCGTAACAAACGGATAAACAAGAAATAATAATTTTTTAAACGAAATGCAATTGATTTCTTACAAAGTTTCAATAAGTAAAAAGAAATTAGTTTCGTTTGTTTATTTGAAACTTTTTGAAGAGTATACTTAGTTATTATTTTAAATATAGTAGAATTATGACATCAAAATCAATAAATTACATTTTATAGTATGTATTTTAAAAGAATCATTGTATTTTATTGTCTAATTTTGAAAACTAATTCATTACACTTTTTAAGAAAATTCCTTTATTTAAATAAAATTTGACCACGCACACTATTTTTATTAGAAACAATAAATACGATTTCACGAAGAGGTAGTAGAAAATATATAAAATTACGTATTGAAAAGAATACCTTCTATTAAATTTTCATTAAATGACGTTTGGTGTTCTGAATTTGTTAGTGTAAATCTATTTTAATCAAAAGAATTAGTATTTATAACTTACTAAGGAAATATTATTTTACAACTGCTCCTTTTGTGCTATCGCGTGAAGTAAAGGATGGTATACTTGAAGTGTATTAGCTTTTAATATATTTTGAATGACTTGTGGGAATTACAAGTATATCAATATACTACTAAACTTCTGCTTTATTTCTATTGATCATTATATATAAGTAAACCATCCAATACAGTCTTCTGTAAATATGTGACTATACTTGTAAAAGGAAACAATATTCTGAATGAGATAAAAATTGATTAAACAGCAGCATTCCAATTGCTAGTCATTAGTAACTGCATCACTTTTTCTTTAATTTTAATGTTTTTGATCTCAAACATGATTTGATCGGTTTTTCAGGTATGCAACAAACACTCATATAAGAAGACTACACGCACGACTAAATACAAAAATGAAAAGACAGATACACCGAGAGTTGCTGTCTGGATTACGCGAATTCAATGATCTTAAAAATAGAGGGAGCTAAGCATTAAATGGTTTGTTTGATAGTTTTGATAATCAGATATTCAAGTTCGAATTTGTAATTCATTGTTGAAAGAATGAAAATGGCACTATGATGAAATTAATGTGCTTCATTTAGTTTCAGTTATATATAGTTAGAAAGATAATTGAATGCTCAGTTAAATCGCATACTTTCATAATCATAAGATTTCCTGAGAAAGATATAATTACGATTGATAGATATTGATGATATACCAGCCGATATATGATGAATAGGATTATTTAGGTTGATGATATTGATAGAAAATAATATTTTAAACAATGATGACGAGGAGAACTTAGTTTGTTGATATTAATGATAATATTAGTTATGAAATATCTGAGGATAGATATAGAATATATATTCATTTTTAATGATATTGATGAAGTTAGATTATATTTAGATATTATTATATGATATTAGAAAATAATATCTTAGTGGTATAGCATAATAATTTGTTTTAGATGAAATAAATTTAGCTTATATTAATGATGGAAGGAGAAGTTGAGCATCTACCACACAAGGAGTTTTACAAAATTGAACCTCAAGGTGTCGTGAAGGCTTGGCGTTATTGGGATATAAATATTCCGTTTTAACCACAGACCAACATGTTATAAATTATGGCAAATGAACAGTATTGCAAGTCCTTGAGTTTTTGGCTGGCAGAATTAGTTATGTAATGTTCTTATGCTGTGCATGTTCTGTAAATTCAAGAAATTTAAAGTGTTCAAAGATAGAAGGAATCATTGATTAGCATAACAATTTTATGGGTATAATCTCGTCTAGTGACTAATGGAATTAAAGAATCAAGAAATATAACACTACATGCTAGAAATATGGTAGACCCTTTCCTTTGATGGAGAGGAGATCCGCAAAAAAAAGTTTTGAGAACTGACCCGACAAACGTTGCGGAGGCATATAAGCGTTAGAGATAACTGTCGCCCTTTTTGAACTATTTGACGTACAAACTTGAAATTTTGTCGGCCCCTTTTTATTATTTTTTTAATATAAAGCATTTACGGATTTATAAGTACAGCGATTTTATGGAATAGATTCCTATTGAAAATCCGCAGTGTATTACAAAATACCTGTTTTCGTACTATTTAGACCTAGTAAATGAAATTTGATATGTATGTTTCGTTGCTGAATTGAACGTGAGCTATGAACTGGTCTGCAACTTGACTCATGGTTACTGACATTGATGTAATAATCTAATTGACTATTAAACAGATATGAAATTTGGCAAACATATTTATTTTATTGAGTAGAGATCCACTAAAAGTGCGTTTTGTGAAAATCTACGATGAGAGAGTAAAGATAATTTTACTTCACTTTTAAGATAATTTTACTTTACTTCACCCCATTTATTCAAATTCAACCCGCACTATTTTTATAATACAAAACAAAAAGCTTAGAATGGAAGGCAAAACATTTGTTTGATGGAGGAAATTGATTCTCCACGTCTTTCAAAAGGAAAAACGGAACCATTCATTCTGGCCACTTGCATCTCGATGACTTATCCTAATCCACACTTTATCTCCAGTATCCATTCTATCTCATACATCATTGTCGTATTTAGGAGTTTTTAAATATATTTTGTATATCGTTTAGAAGTTTTTTGTGTATTTGTTTTCTTTTAATCACCTAAATATATTAAAAGATATTAGTTATAGAATTAAGATGACGCCAGTATGAAAAGGGAGGCAATTTTATATGCAGGGAAAAAACGGAAAGAGCGCAGTGACTACTGACAATTTGATAGGAAACATAGCGTTCATGGCGGCAATAATGATATAATTTTGATTGTTTTAGACTATGTCTTTAAGAATACTTTTACATTTTCTATAATACATTTTGCTTAAAAATGTTGTAGCAAAGACGGATGGCACGGAAAACGACACCGTGTGGGAAAATGCTGACACCAGGGCTAATTTTGAATCTGAGACGAATTATTTTCGAAAAATCATGATGACGGTTAGAGTAATTATAGGCTCATGTATGTATTTAAAGTTTTTAATACTGTTTAAATAAATTAATTATTAACTGATTATTTCTCATTATTTTTTTTAAAAATTTTAGTGTAAGATATTAATAATTCTTTTGCAAAATACTTTTTAATATTTTTTTCTCAAAATGTAAATCGATGGAGGCTTAGATTCGAGTAAATACGCTAATATTGTCCTCTAAGATGGAAAATCAATTAAATATTTTTTACTCTACATCAGGCTCAGAAGCACAATGTAGCGTATAGGTATGTATACTATGTAGTGTAAAATGTAATTTAGTTTATTCTCGCATGTTATACAGTGCTCTATGTCGTTGAGAAAAAGTAGTTTAGTAAATAACTTTGTGGAATTATATATTTAAGAGGGTTCTGCAATTGCTATAAAATGCTTCATTTTTATGAAAGGATAATGTTTATAAAGTTCTGGCTTAGTAAGGTGCGCATTAAATGAAAATTAATAAAATTGAACTCATGTCTAAATTTCCACGAAATTCGTGACCCCTGTTTGCAATGTGTTAATATAAATTGTTTATAACATCGCACTTTTCATCAACATTCGAATAATATTAAGAACCGATATATACCGATACATATTATATATATATATATATATATATATATCGGTACTTAGTATTTTAATTTTAACATGCTTAAATTGCTCATTATTTCATTATTAATATTTTCGACATTTTTAAAGTTGATTTTTTTTTATTTTTTCTGTTCCTTCATTCTGATATAAATTTACATAATTAAAAAATGAGCTTGTATTTAAATTTGGAAATTGAAACTTATTATGTGGTTAATCGCTGTAGTAAAATATTAATCTTCTTTATATTAATCTTTATTTAAGTATTTTTATTAAAAATAAAATTTAATGTTCTTTCTCTGTGGCAGAGGAATGAAAGAAATTGTTCACAGACTTTTTTAAACAATATAAAATTGTAGCTTTTCAATTTTTTTGCAAAAGTAAATTATTTATCTATTAATGAACTTCAAAATTATGAAATGGTATTTTCAGTTTCCAAAAAGTAATTGATGTAATCAAAAAGTGGCAGTTTAGAAAATGCCAATACTTTATTTTTGTGCAAAAATTTTTCAAATGATAATTCAAGTTCGAATTTAAATTAAATGAGATGCACAAAAATGTTCCATTTATGATTATTATTTCTAATGACAGACAAATAATGCTAGTATCAATAAAATGAATAAAATATTGATATCAAAAATAAACTAATCATGAAACATGCATCTTAAAGATATGTTACGGAACAATTATTCTGCTACAAATCGTTATTATACTATCCCTAAGTATTTATACCATTCTCCTTTGTGACACAGCCACATCATACTTTTTATTTAAAGTTGCATCACTCATTTCAAAACCGATTCATTGGCATGCGATTTCATAGGCTAATCGATATCAAAAACTTCATCGTAGGACGTTAATATTTATTTCATGAATTTAGCACGGCTCTTCAGATTCCGCATTACATAAAAAATCAGAGTAATGACGAAAACGTGATCGCTCCAAGGAATAGAAAAAGTAGCCAGAATCGAAACGAATTAGGAGAAAGAATTTCACCAATACACGCCAACGCGCGCTCTAAAAGAAATGCGAGTAGGGGGGGGGAGGGAAAAAAGAAAGAAAAGAAACGTAGCAACCCTACTCCCGTAGAAGCGTACAGGTAGAAAATGAAAAAGCGAGCGCGCGTTCCAACCAAGCAAGACAACAACAGGTTATAGCGTCCTCATACCAGTTCTGATCTCGACTTCTCTGCGAGCACAACTGACGGACGAGCTCTGAGTGAAGCATCTGATCTACCGTGTGGCTGTTGAATCTGTTATCAGCGCTAACGTAGCTGCGACTGCGCGATTACTTATCGTTTATGACCGGCTGGTAGAATAAAAAGCTACCTTAAAATGTATCTCTGTGGATAAACCGAGAAAGAGAAAATCTCTCTGCTTAACATCGCTTGTGTTGTTGACTTTTTTTTCCCGCCTTCGGATACCTGCAGTGGAATACTTTTATTTTGTTTTTCTCACCCGACGCCCGCAGATTTTCGTTCGCACCTGCGGTATAAAAATGATCTGACTGAGGACTTAGCCGACTGCTTTTAATTTTGTTTTACGATTTTGTGATTTAGAGTGAGAATTTTCGTTTCTTCCTAGAACTTTGTGCAGTTCCGAGTGTTTTCCGTGCATCCTTCTGCCTGCTTATTTTAGTTGTCACTAAAAATGTTGGTTCTTAGCTGACTCGGACCTTTCCAGCAAAGACTTTCAATTTAGAATTTCTTGAACTGTCTTAGCCAGTTATGTCTCTCTCTAACCCCTTCACACCAGCGAACATGAAAAACAAGTGGAGTAAATTGTGGAACAAACGCTCAGTGACTATCACGGAATACGATCCCACGTACAAAGTGACTTACTTGGGCAATGTGATCACCCAATACGCTAAAGGTGACGGCTGCGTTGACAAGCCTTTGGCCACCCTTTGGAAAAACTACTGTGCCAACGTGAAACACGAGATTACCATGAAACTCACCATCAGCAACTCTGGACTGAAAGCTACTACAAAAGAACATGGCCTTACCGAATATTGGGCCAACAGAATCACATTTTGTGCAGCCCCTCCACAATATCCCAAAGTATTCTGTTGGATTTACAGACACGAAGGTCGTAGGATGAAGCAAGAACTCAGGTGCCATGCTGTTCTATGTGACAAGGAGGACAAAGCCAAGACGATGGCAAATCAATTGAACCAGAGGTTGACTCTTGCTCTTCAAGAGTTCAGAAGAGAGAAACTTAGCCGCCAGAAGGCTAGATTATCCCTTGCCAACTCCTGTTATGACAATCCTACCATCCCTCGTCGCAAGCTGCTGTTGAGTACGGGTTCCACCAACTTCAGGCCACCGCTGGAACGATCCAAAAGTGCTCCAAAATTGACGGCAATCGACGAGATCGAAGAAGAGGAGGAACCATTAGGTCTCGTAGATGATGATGAGTTCGATGATGAATTCCTGACAGGATCCGTGATATCTGAAATCGAGTCATCGTCAGACATCGTTCCAGACGATGTGGACTCTCTATCTGACCACTATCTTATCCATGGTCAGGAGACGGACTCATTCGATTCGGACTGCATGGACGATATACCGAATCCAAGACGTAAAAAATCATCTCTGAAACTCATCGACGAAACCGTGGATGAGGAGGACAATGTATCGGATGAATCGGGTTATTCTGAAGAAAAACTGTCGTATAAAGATGACAGTATAGCGTCCTATAAAATGTGACGATGTGTTTTTAACAGGTAACATATAGACTATAAATTGTTTTCCAAGACATACACATTGAACTAATATTCTGCTAAAAAATGTTTATTATTTAAATGCTGATCAATTTTGCAGTAAAATGTGCGCAAACTATTTTATTTTAATATAAAAAATGTTACTTTTTTGTGTGCTTATTGCTTGTTTGCTTCCATTTTAAACTTTTTGGTCTTATCAGAATTTTAAAAATTGACTATTATTGTGAGCAATTTTCATATAAGAAAAAAAAAAAGTTAGGTGCAAAATTTACTATCGTTTATTTTATGTTATCTTAAATTTATATATGAATTTTGTGTCTTAAAATCCGAAAAAAATCCAGTATTTTCATATTCTAATCATTCTTAAGGACATTCTAAATGTATATAAATTTTTTAAAGATCTTATTCTACTTTAAAAATATTTTGAAGATGTATCACAATACTAACAAGACTTTAAAATCTATTTAAATAACCTTAATTATTTGAAATTTGTGTGCTGAAATTTTTACTTAATATATCCATTTTTATAAGATGCATAAAAAGTTTCGTAATTTTTCTAAAAAAAGCATTTTGCTTTGATCTTACTAAAACAAATTTCCATTTTTTATGAAATGCCTATCAAGTCAAAATGTGCCATACTTAAATGTCTAGTGATGTTTTTAAAAGCGTTTTTTGATTGACAATATGTTTATCAGAACTACGAGGGGGAAAAAATTTAATTTAATATAACTTTTTTATATCAAAAGATTGTAATTTTTTTCATAAGTAATTTTTGAATGGTGATATTTTATTTATTATCGTATCCATCTATTTCGGAAATTATTTAGAAATGTTCCACCTGCAGAATTGATCGCAATTGAATATTGTACTGTATTTGTCTAAAATCGCTTTAAAGATTTAAGATTTCAATTTTGGTTTTAAAAATAGTTGCGAATTTTATATCATACTGAAAAAAATTACTTATTAAAAATAATTCATGAAGTAACTTAAAGCCAAAGAACTTTAAACATCTTCACTTTCTATGCTGAAAGCTGAAATTTTTTTTTTGTATTCTTTAATATTAGAAGTAATATGAAATATTTTAAAAATGTAAAAAGTAAACTTTTTCACAAAAATTTAAAATTTTTAAATAGTTTTACGTAAAATTCCATTTGTCTTTTTAAAAAGGGGAAAATGTTGACATTTTTGTAAATATTGTTTTCATAATCGAAATTTCCTTGTGTACTTGCAAATATTATGCATTTTCCAAAAATTATTTAAATTTTAATTTATAAATTCTGTGTTAAATTAAGGGATCGTATATAACGTGACATATGTTAACTCTTGCATTTATTGTGTGAATGTTGGAATAAGCGTTTTTGAAAATAATGAAATATTCTAGTGATTTTTATTACTGCATCTCTTATATATAAATGGTTTTTCTGCCTCAAAACTGTTATCTTGTTCTTTGATGTGTGTATGACAAATTAATTACCTCATGTATCTAACTAGGATTATGCATTGTATCTCTGTATTATATAATCATCATTCACCAAAGATCATTCAATAAATTATACAATACTTTTTTACTTTTATATTTGACTATTTCTTTTGTCTCTATTTTTTTTTATTTAAATGGATGTTGTTTATTTGGAATGAATAATTCTCTAAAATTTTGAGAACATACTTTTGATAATACTAATGCAAATATTTTGAATTTTAAAATTTTGAATATTATTTTTAAGCTGTATTTCGTAACTAAGTGAAACCTTCGAACGTAGCTTTAAAAACAAAAGAATCAATAATGATACTAAAGAAATATTTATAAGAAAGAATATTTAGATAAACATTTGATTTGATAGGTTATATTTGTGTAAATTAATAAATAAAACAGTTCTATCATTACTTTTATTTTACAGTTAAGTTCTACGGTTAATAACATTTGGAAACTTAAAAATTTAATAATTCGTTGCTTTTCATAATATATTGCTAGCTTATAGCGTATTTTATTGCAAGACATCTTATTTTTGTAAAAAATAATGAAATCTATATATTGGATATATGAAGCTTCGTTGAAAATTTTATATTAAGAAAATATGTTGGTAAACAGAAAAATTTTTAACTTAAGAAACTTAAAATAAATGAAAATTATCTTAGCATAAATTTTCATTTATCTTAGCATAAAAAAAACTTTTTTAAAAAAAATAAGACCCGTTTTTTTACAAAACATTTTTAAAAATATGCATTGCTTAATTTTGATATTTTTTAGTAGTAAAGTAGCAACAACGGGTAGAAAGTTGCAAGTGAAAACATAAACAATAATACTATAAATAAACTATGTATGAGCGAAACGTGTTTTCATACACATGGCTTTTTTATAACTGAAATATGTAAAGTTATGTGCCTTTTCTAAATATTTACTGATTTTATTGGATAATTTATGAAATGCGTAAAAATATATCACAGTATAATTAGTTAATGTGTGTAGCCTTATCACAGTTATATTGTAACAAATTAATTTAATATAAAAAGGACAATAAGAAATCGGTTACGTTAAAGCATTAGATAATTATATTTTGCTAATTTGCAGTAATAAAGATAGTACACAAATACAGATTTGTCCATTTTCAAAGGTAAAATAAAATAAGTTACAGAATTTAATATAAAAAACTGCAATATAAAAAGACTTATTAGCGACTTTGACATGCTTAAATTTTAATTTAGTATAATGAAGAAAAATTTTGTTTCAACATGTGTCTTAATATACGCAAGAATGAGGTTTAAACCAATGCTCATTTCAGTAGAGGTACTTTACTTGTGCTTCGCAGATATACTTATTATTATTAATCAGTAAAGTATTTATTAACAGTTTTGTCAAATATTATTTACACAAAATCATTTTTATTGTAGAAGCCTCTTCTTACAGTAGAAAAATGTATTTATACATTTTAGTGAAAATCAGCAATTATTCATTTATCAAACATTTCCTTTAATTGGGAAAAAAAATCCTCACATTTTTTTTTGAGATAAAGTTGAAATTAATTTTTAAAGTTACTTATGAATCATATTTTCAAATGAACAATTTTTGTTATCCTTTGATTTTCAAAAATTCATTCTAGCTTTAAAATTTTTAGTGTCCTTTTCCGTTTCTTTTAAAAAATTGCACATTTCTTAAATATTTTCAAATATTACCTGAACATCTTTTTGGGGTAAAAATATTTTTAAATATATTTAATAAATAAAAAAAAAATTTTAAAAAGATTTTTAAAATTTTTTTATTGATTTGAATAAAAATACTTATTTAAAGTAAGCACATAAAAACGAAATTTCCTACTAATAGTCTATATATTCGTATATGATTTTATACACCTAAAGTAAAACAAATTTCAATTTTACAGAATGCTTGAAAGTAATATTCGAAAAAGACATGCCTTGAGTGGAATATGTAAATGTAATTTTTAACTCCAATGTCATTTTTTTTCATACATTCCATTTTTGTTGTACTATTTCTTTTTATCATTTTTGAAGCTATGGAAAATTTTCAATAAAAATTTTAATTAGTTTGTATACAAACACAAACAAAGTAGAACATATTTTTAAAAAATCTGATTTTTAGAGGAAAAAATCTAGTAATTTTTTGAAAAAAAATATAGTTATTAAAGTATTATTTTCACTGTGTTTGAAAATTCTCTAATTGTGATATATATCATTTGGTATAATGTAATATTCTTCATTTTTATTAATATCCGAATAAGAATTTCAACCCATTATATTCCATAAGATCTTGCTCAATATTACAAACACAAAGGAGGAACGTTGGGGGTAGCCATAAAATTGAATAAAACCCACTTAATATGCAAATCCTCAGTATTCGTGTTTATAAATGTTACATCACGCATCTCTATATTGCCCTCAAAATTTCAATCATATGTCTTTTTATTTTTAGTATTTAAATCAATTTTCTCTCAAACAAAGTACATGAGTGTAATGAAAGTTATATACATACAAGTGGGTATATTTAAATTTTTTTGTGCGAATAACTTTACACGCGCTCTGAGTTTGTACACAAATACATTTTTAACAATATTTTTAAATATCTCTATTTTGTTTCTATGGCTACACAGGTAACGTGATTTCGAACGGACCTATGGTTTAAATGTTCTTAGTGCTGGGTTCATATATTTCTCAACCAGGTTAATCCACCAATAAAACATTCACAAATTTAAAAATATGAAGATTAAAAACTCTTGCGTAGTTATATATCTTCATGCTTCATATGTGTGGACGTCATCTTTCTGAAAACTATTATTATTCATCGCAAGATAAAATAAATGAGTACAAGGATGCAAAGTGTCAGAAGCAAGGATCAGCAGCATCATAAGTATGCATTTCAAGTATATTTGTTACCTGTTATTCATAAGAGAGATGAATAATTAATTATAAAGGAGATGTATAATTGAATTCAACATCTCTATATGCCTACATTCCCCAAAATGTCAGTAATTTAATAATTGAAATGCAACGTGAAAATCATATGACGATTCAATTGTTTTCTTAGTAAATCTGGAGATAATGCTGTAAGGTGAATATTTATATATATATATAATTATTATATATTTTTTTAATTATTGATAGCAAGAATCGATTATGTGAAGCCCAGTGGCTGAGTGGTTAGCGCATCGCGCTTCCACACCACAAGTCCGAGGTTCAAAGCCCGGGCTGGGCAAGGTTGATTCAGCCTTTCATCCCTTCAGTGGATCAATAAAATGAGCACCAAGCTTGCTTGGGAACTCTGGGGGTTTCACGTCAGACTGACCTCTTGACCGGAACATCTGCTCATGCACCTCAGGCCCAAGGTCGCGTATGCTAAGTTGGGCACAGTATGCCTTGGCCCTGATGGGCTGTTGCGCCACTGAGTTAAGTTAAGAATCGATTTTCTTCAATGACTGGATATTTTTATTGATGTTATTTTTTTGGGAGAGCCTTAAAAACTTTTAGACTAGCTATATTTGGAGCTACAGAATTAAATTAAAGAGAGAGTAACAGAACTCTTATCATAACTGAAACCGCGGAAGATTTAAAAATAGAAAATGATCTTTCCGAAAAAAATTTGATTATAAAAATAAAAATAATAATTTAAAACATTTTTAAAAAAAAACAATTTTAAACTTTGAATTTGAAAATTCAAATGTTGTTATAAAAAAAAATTAAATTCATGAACAATATTCTCAACTGAAAGTCAGTCATTAATCACTTCATTTCAAATTGATAAACAATTGAAAAAAAATTTCAGTCAAATGTCTCACTTTGTTTTGTGGCTGCGGTAGCCAAGTGGTCAAGGTATCGGACTCGAGGCTGGCGTGTCATGAGTTCGAGTTCAGTACCACTGAAGCCTCGCCGTGTAGGGAGCGATGCACGTTAAATCTGACGAGAGCTTAAACGTCCTCCCATTGGTATGGAGTGGTCGTTAGGAGAAGTGGTGCCAGCTCAGGTGTCGTCCTCGTCACTTGACCATGGTTCGAAATTACGAGGTCCGTCGCCAAAAGCCTTCGTGCAGCTGAACAGTGTGACATTAATATTCTCTCACTTGGTTTTTAGTTTGATAGTAGAACTTCAATAGTACTATCGATAGATATTAAATGCGAATTATCAATAATAATCAATAGTACTGTGGATAATCAAAGAACTTGAATGGTTTTGTGGACAGATATAGCAGGTAAATTATCAATAAAACTATTGATTTTATCGCGCGTGTTATTCTCTTCTTTCGATTAATTAAAATGAACTATTGATCGAACTAATTCTCACTCGAACTATGAACTTTTAAAGAACTGCAGCGCAGAGGTCTTTCACAATTTAGATACGGGTATACTGGATTTTGTTTCTGTCAGTTTAAAGAATTCGTCCTTTAAGAATAGCTGTATGTATTTAATGCGACATTAATTTGAAAAATCCCTTTCTTTTTTTTTTTAAATGGATTCTCATTTTCTTAGACCGGTAGAGGTCGCTGTAGCCAAGTGGTCAAGGTCACGGACTCGTGTCATGAGTTCGAGCCTAGTACCACTGAAGACCCGCCGTTTAGAGGAGACCGATGCACGTTACATATGTCGAGCGCTCAAACGTCCTCCTTTTGGTGTGGAAAGGAGGGGTACCACCTCAGGTATCATCACTCATGATTCAAAATTACGAGGTCCGTCATCAAAATCCCTCGTGTAGCTGACTCACTTGAAGCTACATGAGTGACTGAGTGAGAGAATATTAACGTCGCACTGTTCAGCTACACGAGGGCTTTTGGCGACAGACATTGTAATTTTGAACAACGGTCAAGTGACGTGGATGACACATAAGCTGGAACCCCCCTCTTCTAACTACCCCACCACACCAATGGGAGGACGTTTGAGCTCTCGACAGATTTAACGTGCATAGCTCCCCTACATAGCGGGTCTTCAATGATACTGGGCTCGAACTTATGACACGCTAGTCATGATACGATACCTTGACCACTTGGCTACCGCTGCCACTGAAGCTACATGAGAGCTAATGAAGAGTGAGTGAATGAATATTAACGTCGCACTGTTCAGCTACTCGAGGGCTCTTGTCGACAGATTTCGTAATATTGAACCAGGGTAAAGTGACGAGGCGACACCTGAGCTGGCACCCCTCTCTCCTAACTGCAACACCACATCAACATTTGAACTCTCGACAGATTTAAAGTGTATCGCTGTTCTACACGGAGATTCTTCAGCGGTACTACGCTCGAACTCATAACAAGCTTGCTATGAGCCCTATTCTTTCCCACTAGGCTACCTAGGCCCCGAGAGTTAATGGCAAAAGGATTGTGTGAGGACAGGGTTATATTTTCGTCGCACTATAAAGCAGTACTAGGCTATTGGCGACGGACCTCGTGATTTTTTAACCAAGGTCAAGTGTCGAACATGGCATCCATCTCTTAGAACTTTCACATTACACCAACGGAAGACGTTTGAGCCTTGGCATATTTATTGCGTATCGGCCCCTCTGCTCATAGAATCTTCAGCGGTACTGTGCTCGAACTAGTGGAATGCCTTTTAGTCAGTGACGTTGACCATTAGGTTACCACAACCTCAAAAAGACTTAGTGATTTTGAGTCTCCGTCAAGTGACGAAGATGACGCCTGAGCTGATACCCCACTTTCCAAACATCCACACATCGAACGTTAGGACTGAGCCTCGACAGATTTAGCTTTATAGCTCTGGCGATATGACGTCACTTCTAGCTCTGAGTTCGAGATTATTCTTCATTCAGATAATCGCGGAGATCATTATATAGTTTTCATTAGTGTTATATTTATTTTCCGTTTTATCTTTTTATTTATTTAATCTTTTTTACAAAACTGAAATTGTTTTCCAAATAAATTATCGCAAAAATATTCTTTTCAAAAGCCTGATTTTAGTTTTGACAACAGACTGAAGAAAATAAGAAGTATGGATTTGATTGATTATTAACAATAGCGATCAATTTGTTTGACCAAAATATTCCAAAAAGCCCCTCTACACGGTGGGTCTTCTGTAGCACCAGGACTCGATCCATAACTGGCCAGCGCTAGCCACGAGTTCATAACTATGACCATTCGTCTATCACAGCTACTCATGTTGTTTTGAAGTACGAACTTATAAAACAATCAGCTTATTTTCCTTATTTATGTTGCAGTATTGTAAAATGTATTTTAAAATTGCCAATTTGTGTGCTTCAAATGAAATGCGTTAACTATTCGCGATTTAGCAGCTCTACACTTAAAATTTAAAATAATTATATGTGATAGTTTAACTCTTTACTAAAAATATATACAATTTAATTATATATCTTTTGAATGAATTTGTTCCTTAAAATTCAAATTGATAAATTTCAACAAAATGGTTATTCAGGGTTGAGATCAGTACGAAAGAAAGAATTATCGATACATACACACACACGTCATTGCTTCGAAAATACTACTTTAATATAGCTATATATATATCTCAAATTATTTGAGTCGTTGTACTTCGGTATAAATAGAGAATTTACACAATACTATTTCTTATGGTGATTGATTTAATTCCTTTCAGCAATCAATTATGAAATAAGATTATCTTTTTTCTCACGGCCAATCGAAAAATCTTTCAATCACCGTTATTCACTGATATCACTGATCAGATATTGCTATCGACAAGGAATTGAAGTAGCAATTAACAAAACATTTTTTAAGCTTATACAGAATTTTATCTTTTTTTTAAAAAAAAGCTTACCCGTAGATCTCCTGCATCGTTAATGATAAAATCAAGCTCTCTCAAATGAATTGTCTTTCCTATTTAGACACGAAAAAAATATTGATAAGCACTTTCTTCTCGAGAGAGGCATGGAATTTTCTCGAAAAAACAATCAAGTGCGGATTTATTTTTGATATCAAAAATTAGTTCCTTGATAGCTGCCTGTGTTTACGATGAGTGATGAATACCTTATAGCTGTATGTTGTATAAATTAATCATTTTGATAATTTGGAAGATAAATCTTGTCTTCATTTTGTTATTTTGTTTGATTAATTCTTTCTAGAACTGGACTGTTTTTTAACTCTTAAGACTTGTGACAGATAAATTTAATAACCATGCATCTCTAATTATTTTCTAAGATAAGATCTGGTTCACGATGTTTATTGGATTTGTTTTTGTGAGGTAATAAAAAGCATAAAAACAAAGCTATAAAATAAAAAAAATACTTTTTGAGAATTATTTAAAACATTTCCTTGCTATATTCACTGATGGGGAAAAATCCCTATGCCAAGAAAAAAAAATATTGTAGACTAATGAAATTTCAGCTTTACATTCATTCGGCATTAGGTAACATATTTTACTGATTAAAGCTTCGAAATCATAGTGTAATGTAGGCACAAGAAGAGCCATTTCATATGTACACGATGAACATTAATAACCGATGTAACCACCAGAATTTTGTACGCAAGCATTACAAATGTGCATGATAGGTGTCGTACAGGTACCGGGCATCAGTTTTGCAATGGAACTGCGAGCCTGCTGCATTTGGTTGGTTAATACAGGGTGCGGCAAAAAAGCCTCCCCAGTTTCAAAAAAGCAGTTACAAATAAAAAAAACAAGATACAGAAAAAAGTCTTTTATTTTTGAACAACAAATGCGATGCCATTTTACATTAATTGGTTTAAAAAAATATGTCCGGAAAATGGCGTCCTCCAATGATGACATATTGACGAAGTCTTTCCCGAAAGTTCTTCAGAGCCTTCACCCTGGCGCTTTTGATTTCGTCTGATGAGGCCCACTTCTACTTGTCAGACATTGTGAATAAACAAAATTTTTTCTACGGGGCAGCAGAAAACCTTCAAGTGTACAAACAACGTCCTACACCCTGCAAGAACTAAAGGAGGCAATTACCCAGACAGTGGCTGCCATTCCACCGGAAATTATTTCGTCAATATTTCACCATTGGAGGACGCCATTTAGTGGACATAATTTTTAAAACTAATTAATGTAAAATAGCATCGCATTTGTTGTTCAAAAATAAAAGTCTTTTTTCTGTATCTTGTTTTGTTTGTTTGTAACTGTCTTTTGAAACTGGGAATGTATTTTTGCTGTACCCTATATAAGGGCCTTTAATTTCGGTTGTGTATGACGCCCTATGATGTCCCATTCGGATTGAATTGGAGAATGATCTGGTGATCTAACAGACCAAGGCAGAAGGTCGACTCTATAAAGAGCATGTTGGCTTACAACAATGGTGTCAGGGTGCCCATTATCCTATTGGAAAAGACCCCCTGGAGAAATGTACATAAATGGCAGTGAAACAGTTTGCATCATCAGACTGGCATACAAGTTTGCAGTCAGAAATCGTGAAATAACTACAAGAATGTTCCTGTTATCATAGAAAAATGTTCCCCTGACCATAACTCCAGATACAGGTCTACTGAGTCTAGGCCGCAGAAGGCCTGTTTGAAAACGCTGACTTGGATTTCTTCCAATCAGACAACACCATCGAGGAATGCTAAGAAATCCTACAACTTTAACCGCGTAGGAACTCGTCTTCTGGAAAGCATTTTCATGTAAGGTGGAGCTATGCTCATACTTTTTCTGTTTTTTAAGCTATCATTTTTATACCCGGCGTATATCGCGCACCTGTAAATTTCGATCTTATTTTTTGTGTTAAAAGTGCGCGTTATACGCCGGATTTTACCGTATCTGTAGCTCAAATCTATATAAAAAAAAGGATGTTTGTTTACATGAAATCGCTTCACTCCAAGACCATTCAACAAAACAGTATGAAAATTAGCATGCATATGCATTTTTTTTGTGAAGAAGGTTTTTGTGCTATCATTTTTGTTGCAGCTCTCCACCAGATAGCGCTACAGCATATCAACTTCTGCACCATTCAATCAATCGCCAAGTTGCCAACATGGTCGTCAACATGGCATTATCGTCAACATTTCGCTGTTTCCATTAAATCGCCATTATAATGTAAGCAACGGCGTTGCTTGCCAATATTGCAACTTTAGCATAAAATAAATACAACAGAAAGTAATATTAACGTATTACACATCCAGATATAAATTATTTACACTATTTTAAGCATTCATTACACAAAATTTGTAACAATGTGTCCCTTTTGCTGAACAGAGATCAGTTTAGGAAGGTGTTTTCAAAAATCGACCCACAAGAGAGTTACGGCGCGTTTAAGTAAAAAAAAATCAATCCTTTTTATCAGCTACTATAGATCTGACTTAAAATATTTAACAAATGTGTTTTTTTTTCAGGTGAAATATGCAAAAAGCTATTTTTTTTTGTTTAATTTGCATTTCACCTAAAATTAACTCATTAAAAACTTCTTTATCCTTCAATTTGTATTGTTTAATTTTTCAATTAACCCGTGAGAAGAATGGGTATACCAGCTAGTTTTATATATATTTCATTTGGATCAACATAATGCATTCTGAAGTGGGAACTTATTCCTTGGTAGCCCTGTGTGTATGCATGCATGCATGTACACGCCCCCTCCCCATATATATATAACACCAGTAGCTCACACAAAAATTTTCTAGGGGGAGTCCTTGGTCAAAAGTCCCCCAACTCGTGTCATACTTCAAGACAACACCAATTAATTCTTCTGATTTTGTCGATTTTGTTAACAAAAAAAACAGTAAAAAATAAATTATTGAATTAATAATTAGCATTAATTAATAAAATAAATTATTTTTCAAGTACTTAATTAAATTTTACCTTATATATATATGGGATTATCATCAATCGAAAAAAACTCAAGGGCTTTGGGGGTTTCCAGACCCCCAGGGCACCTCCCTTTTGTGCGCCACTGATATACACACACATGTAATGCATGTACACATATGAATTTGTATGAGTTATATATAATTATTAATCCTGTAGACTATTTAAATTTTTCCCCCTCTTTGAGCTATCAGATTATTGCTGTGTATTTTTCTTTCATCGGTAAACTGTAATCATAGGGATCTCTCTACTTAAATTCATCAATCAATCTACAATCGATTAGTGATAAATATTTAAAGCAATAATAACAGACTTATTTCGCAAAAAGGCAGCACGTTTCACTCTGCGAAATGAAAATTTTCAGACATAATATTTCAACAGCTGAATGAAAAATTGTTTTTAAGTTTAACATCAATCCGTCATATTGAATTTTGTAGCCTTTCGCAATTTTTACGGAAATACCATCTGTCTGCTCTAATTTTATAGAGAAAGATATTCGTTTCATTCTTTTAAAATATACTTGAAAGTGTAAAATATTTTTTTTTTATCAAAGAGTTGTAAAACACAGATTTTGACAATATTATTGAGATAATCTTTGAGAATTTTTTACAGCTTTTCAGATATTTGAAAATATTTTAAAGTGTGTGTACGAGATTCAACAACAAAATAAAATGTATTAAATACTGACTTTTCTAATTCTGGTTACACTTCATAACTATCAAGTAAATGTATCTCGGAAAAATAATTAGAAACTCAATATAAAATAACAACACAGTCACTGATTGTAAATTATTCTTAGACAAGATTATTAAAACCAAAACCGAATCATTCAAATGGTCGTTTAATTGTTTTCAAAAGTCAAAAGAAAAGTAAGCAGACAAAAATTTCCTGTTTTTCATTCCTGAAGATGTAGTGTATTGCACAATCTCTCTCCACTAACACAATACTCTAGATCTATAAGAGGTGGATAAAAGTCTTGTAGGATTACTATTGCATTTATGTTCATAAAATAGAGGATAACGTACCGTAGAGTCTAAGAGAAAAATTGCAGTGATTTAAAAATTTGAAACAATAACACTGTATCTTCCCTAACAGTTCATAATAAAAAAAATTGTTCTTTAAAAACTAAAAGGTATCCACACAAACACATTCAGAGTATCTTGTCTTAAAAAATAGCATACTAAAAAAATAAATACTTTTTAAGCATCAATACCAATAAATATATTAGTTTTTAACACTATTTTATAAGCTTCACTTGTATGTAACGGAATCTTTGAACTCAACTTTTACAAACTTTAAAAGGTCAAATGAATTCGAAATTTTGCTCACTTGTCCAGGACCGATGACAATACAATAATTGGATAATTTCGTTCCGTTGTCCTGATAAAGATCAGGATTTATGATTTTCCATTTTCAGATCTCATCCCGCATTTGGCGACTAATTTCAGATCCCATTTACAGATTTGGAAATTAAAAGATTAAGTTGCAACTTAGTTCGATCAACTATAAAAGGTTTTTTTTAGTTTTTCTTAAACTATAATTTATTAACCAGCAATATTTAAGATAAATTATTGAAACTTTATAAAAACACAATTCTCTAAGTGAAATTTTAGCAATTTTTGAAATTTTTTTTCTTAAACTATTAAAGTAAAAAAAAAATTACTTTATATCAATAAAAGTATTATTAAAATAAACTACATACATTTATGTTGGGAACGTACAAACATTTTAACATTTATTAAAACATAAAAAATTTACAGAGCTAATCGCGAATATGTATAATAAGAAATGGGACATATTTATGAGGCTATAATTCAAATAACAGGCCATAACTCAAAAAATATTCATACAGTAAAAATTACTTTAGTACATTCCCTAGAAAATAATATAAATATCAGATTCACAAGAAGTTTCATAGAAAAATACATGAAAAATATTTTAAGGCTGTTTTCGGCTAATGTTAAGGAATAGGACCGAAATTCGAAATATTTTTTCAGATACAAAAGTACTGAAATATTAATATTATATTCTGGCTTCACTATCCTGTAGAGAATCACTTATTTTTTTATATTACTCATTTTTATCCGAGTTGACACACTTTTTCTATTATAAAATATGTTTCACATTTTTTCTCCTAACCATAGTGCTAAAGGAAAACGTTTATATATTAAACGCAAAAATTAATTAGTTATGAAAAATATTGTGAAATTTTAAAACACTATATTATAAACAAATGCATAAGTTACGATGTCACAAATTTTATAAAAAGTTGAGGCATTTTTTCTGTCTAAAAATGTGTTCCTCGTTAAGTTCAAGCTCTCGTACCTTTGGCGAAAACACCTTAAGTTATCAGACTCACATGACAGATTTTAAACAATTTAAATACCCATTTCTGGTAAATTAGTGACCCACTTCCGGTTTTTATAATTTTACTAGCTGACGGCCACACGTTGCTGTTGCTTTGTTTTAATACGTTAGTTCAATATTATTCTAAGCTATTCAATGCAGTCAAATTAATCTTCGTTTATAATTTTAGAGGATTGAAATAAAGTATAAGACAACAAATTATTTTAATTTTGCATTTCATTCATCTCCTATTTGAGTGTAGTATAATGCATTAATTGCTAACGAAGTCGTTAAGTAAAAACATATGAAGATTTAATTTTATAAATGTGGTGAATAACGTTGATTCTTTGCAATCTTTGAAATTATTTTTATCATTTTAAAGTATAACAACAAATAATTTTATACAACTATTTGCTAATCGGGGCACAATATTTTTCGGTTACCCGTATTTTGCTAACTCAAATAGATTCAACGGTTTCCGCACACGTGAGCATATAACATCTAGTTGCCCATTCAAGAAACATGGATTTTCTAAGTCCAAGAATCAAATGAATATTGTTCGGGTTTCAGATTCATTTATGGTCATCTCGAAAGCCAAATGAATCGGAAATTGAAGCCTTTTGAATAGTATTAGAGATTCTGACGGTATCAGTGGAATACGTGGCAACAGATTCCGTAGTAGCATAACCGAATTTTCGCTTAAACTTTACAGTCAAAATGTTTGCTTCAAGAATTTCCCGGTTTAATTCTTTTGATGATCAAACGTACACCTTTGCATTATCTAGGTGAATTTTATTTCCGCAGCAGAATAACCAGGGAACCAATCTTTAACCGAAGATTATGTGGTGACATTCCTGATACATCTAGAGAATTCAAAAACTCGGTTGGAAAATTTACGGTTTTGTTTCCATCAAACCGATTGGTTTGATTGGTTTAAAAGGCGTTGGATCAACTGGCAACAACCCTGTGTCTAGAAGTTTATTTCATCACAATATCAACATTTTTTCTGATTAAGTAACGGGATTACAGAGGCAATAATTATCTAGATAATTATACAGTATATTCGGAAAGGTACTCTCAATCAGTTCCTTTTTGCCTAAAGAACGTTACAGAAATCGTCTAGTTATTTCATGCATTATGTATTGGGATGAAGTTCTGCTTCACCACCGTTTCCAATATTCAGTAGTTGGTTAGGAAATATTTGCTCAGATTGATCATCTTGCAAATGTACTCGCGTGTTTATGGTCAGTCGAAGTGTTTCCACGTTTCGCCATAAAAACGATTGTTTTAAAAAGGCGTTAATTTCGTGAGCAAAAGTAGGGCGTGTAATGTCTGTCGGAAATCACCATACAGTAATACAACAGCAACACCGAATATTCTCTCGTTGCCATTTAAATCTTGCCAAGCTCTATGTAATGATTTGAGTGAATGTTTATGGGTCATGTTACACTTATCCCTGATCATGATTGAATTCATTTGCAATACTGTAGCCAATCCACTCTTTTTTTCAAAGGTACACATTGCATATTGTATTTTATGAATGTCCAATGGCAGCTGATGCGGAATGTGCAGTTTTTCTACCATATAACAAAGTGACAACAATGCCCGAAGTTGCAATTTCCTATTGCAATCATATTATCGCACGCCTGCACCTGAAAGTTTAGTTGCTATAGGGAATGAAAATCCAGAGGTGTGGAACTCGAACGAAAGCCATTTGACCTCATTCCAGCAATATCCAGAAAATTTACGGAAGCTTTTGAAATCCGTATCCAGATTCTCGTTCTCACCCCGAGAAGCACTCGGTACCAACTTTCGACGCCCCTGCTCCTGTAAGTTCAGTCTCTGAAGGGGGACATTACGGTCGGCCGGCATTACCCGGAAAAGTTACGGGAGTTTCTAAAATCTGATTTCAAACTATTCTTGTTTTCCATCCAGAAAAACACCAGGAAAGCATTTCTCTCTCTTCAAGAATTTTAAAGCAAGACCCTTCCACAGTTCGCTCAAAATACTTTCGTCTGGCATTATTTGACGTATGTATGAGATTATATTGATTTGGATTGAGAATATTCAGATCGGCAGTTCCGAAATACAACCAATACTCACTTTTTGCGTCTCTACGTCCGCAAGTTAGGCTGGTGCTGCTGTCCGAGAATATTTCGATCCCCCAGCATTATCTGGCAAAAATACAGGAATTTCTATATTTCGATTTCAGACTCGCTTAAACCATCTCAAATTACTCCAGGAATACACTTCTCCTGCGCCAAGACTTAAAGGGTGAGCTCTTGCCCCGGTTTGCGTAAAAGACGGTCATCCTGAATTATCCGACAAAGTTACTGTTATTTCTCAGATTGAATATGAGATTCGGATTTTCCATTTTGAAATACACCAGGGACCAAGTTTTCACGATCCAAGGCTTTTAAGGCAAGCCAATTTTACGGTGTGTCTAAAATACGGTCGACTGGCATTATCTGGCAAAGTTATCGAAACTCCTAAAATTCAATTTCAGATTCTCATTTCACACTCCAAAATGCACACGGAGCTGACTTTTTATGCTCCAGCGCGAGAAAGTTCAGTCACTAGAGAGAATGAAAATTCGGACGCTGGAATCGAATCATATGTCTTTTCTCCTAATTTAGACAATACCCCGCAAGTTTAGTGGAGTTTCTGAAATATGATTTCAAATTATCGTTTCCCGCCCCTAGATACAACTGGAGATTACTTTTGTGCCCCTGAGCCGGCAAGTTCAGTCCCTGGGGTCGGCATGAGGGTCGTCCGGCATAATCTGGCAAAGTTACAGGAATTTCTAAAATTCGATTTCAAACTTTCGTTCACCATCCCGAATTGCAACAGAAACTCACTTTTCCCACACCAAGACATTAAAGATAAGCTTCTACCACGGTTTGCGTAATAAATGGTCGTCCTGAATTATCCGGCAATGTTACAGTTATTTCTCAAATCGGATTATCCATTTTGAAGTACGCCAGGGTTCAAGTTTTCACTATTCAAGGCTTTTAATGTAAGCCCCTGTTATGGTGTGTCTAAAATACGGCCGGCCGGCTTTATCCGGCAAAGTTACGGTTATTTTTGGAAACTGACTTGAAAATCGGATTCCACACCCCGAAATACGCCAGGCATTTCATTTTCGTGCATTTTGGTTTGCAATATCTGCTTCCACAGACACATGAGCAATGCCACATTTTGACATTATTCCCTTACGGGAATCTGGCAACTTTTTTTCCGGCAATTAAAAAGTTATGGCGTCATTAATTGAAATAAAAACCATCTTATGTTTTAAGTTGGACGAAATGACACACAGTATGCAAAATTATATTTTGATCGGCTGAGTAGTTTTAGAGTCCATCGTGGACAAACGCTGTGACACGTAATTTTTATATATAAAGATGTAATTTATTGTAACTCAGCTTTTATATGTAACGTAGAAACTATAATTTTTATGTTTCGTAAAGCCAAAAGTTTTCTCTATTCAATAAAGTTTTTTTTAAAAAAATGTGCATTTTGATCGAAATTGATCATTACAATGTGTTTGAGGGGATAGCCTAAAAGTTACATTTATAGCATTTCTTTAACATTTTCTCTCATCTATGTTACTTTTGATAAGATTTCTGCATTATTAAACAAAATCATATTTATAAAAGATAAACAAAACAAGTAAAAAAAGATTTTAAAAAAAAACAATGCTGTTTCCGTTGTTAACCTAATTCTTTGAAAAATTTGAGATAATTACGATAATGAATGAGAATTCATGCTAGACTGAGCAATTAAAGAGAAACCTTAGCTTTAAAACAATAGGTTTGATACAGAATAGCACAAGGCATTTATAATTATCAAAAAATGTTATTCCTTGTCCTTTTCATAATATAACTCAATAATTGTTTTGGAATAGGCAAAATATAATTGTGGATTCCATGGTTTGAGTAAACAAGCTAGGACTCAAATGCAGAATGACCTTCATTCTCAGCATCTGACTAGCATAATTAAAAGGCGGACATGTTTGAAAATGAGTAAGACCTTTTTTTTTAATCTAATTTTTGCACGACATGCATTAATTTATACAAAATTTATCAAATACGTGAAAAAAATACCAACAAGTCAATCGATATCTTACAATCCTCTAGTTTAATATTTGACATATGTATAGTATCACACAACAGGTATTTTTAATCAGTAGGCAACAAGTCCATTGGAGATCGGTGAAAATGATATCAGAAGATACATGAATTTTAACAAGATCAGGGGAAAGATATATATACTCCCTGTCATACTAACGGCTGACCAACCCCATTGTACAAATTATTCAACTGTTTATACACATTTGCTCAAACTGTAATAAACTTGTATTATATGTAGTTCTACTTCTTTTTTTCACTTTATTGTTAGGAGAAAAAATAAGTTTCAAGTCTGTATCTGCGAATTTTAATTTGTACTTCAATTTAGCACCTTTCCAAAAACAATATTCCTAGCACTGCATTTTTATTCCGTCTTCACTTTATCATGTCGTCAGATCATTTAGTTCCTCCCACGCATCTAGCCGGGTCACAGGGAATAAGGAGTGCCAATTCCTTACACGTTTAACTATTTTTGCCCGTTTATGCACATACAAAGCCTCACCATCTTCATAAAAGTAAATTCGTCCGAACTGTGGTTTGCTGCATTCTGTTGTAAAGATGTGTGTTGTTGCTTTTATTATTTATACCTTATATATAAATAAATTTATTACAGCATCACGAAAAACTTTTTTAGATAGAGAGAGAAAAAATTAATTAACTTTTAATGATAATAAAGAAAATAATAAATTTCGCCTTTGAACTCTTGATGTCATAGCCACATTCCACTATAACGGCTGGTTTTGACTTATCAGTTTTGAGTGAGAGAGTTATATTAATGTTGCTATATATAAACTACCACAAAGGCTATTGGCAACGGACCTCGTAATTTTGTCAGTTCTTAAAAGTTAACTGAGAAATGACAGATTTTGGAATGTATATTTACATATTGCAGTGTACAGAAATTAAAATACTTTAGTTACTAGGTTGTACGGATTCTCTGATTTATCTATATAAAAATGGATGTTTGCATTTATAACTTCGCTTCACCAACAACATTCAACCGATTACTATGAAAAATGGCATGTATGTGTATTTTTTGTAGAGAAGTATATTGTGCTAAATTTTTCTTGTTTGATATAAGTTTATATTAATATATTATTCGAAAAAAAACCTCAATTTTTTTGGTGCCTAGTAGTCAAGGTCACGGACTCGTGTCATAAGCTCGACCTAGTACCATTGAAGACCCGCCGCTTAGAGGAGGCCGATGCACGTTACATATGTCGAGCGCTCAAACGTCCTCCTTTTGGTGTGGAAAGGAGGGGTACCACCTCAGGTATCATCATCATGATTCAAAATTACGAGGTTCGTCATCAAAACCCCTCGTGTAGCTGACTCACTTGAAGCTACATGAGTGAGTGAGTGAATATTAACGTCGCACTGTTCAGCTACACGAGGGCTTTTGGCGACGGACCTCATAATCTAGAACCATGGTCAAGTGACGAGGACGCACCTGAGATGCCCCCCTCTTTTAACTACCTCACCACACCGAGGACGTTTGAGCTCTCGACATGTTTTACGTGCATCGGTCCCCTATACAGCAGGACTTTAGTGGTACTGGGCTCGAACTCATGACATGCCAGCCATGATCCGATACCTTGACCACTTGGCTACCGCGGCTACCCTTTTCTAGCTTAAGAAATATTTCTATTTTGGACAGTATTCCTTAATTTTATAGCCTTAATATATCCAATATGTTTCGAAATATTAAGATTGAGCAAGAGACGGCGCAGTCGACACCTGAGATGCACCTCTACACGTGATGCCCTCTTCTAAACACGTGCAACAACCGTCCTTTCTTCAAGAACAAATCTTTGTCTGGTCTGAAGAGACTTGTAATGGTAGTCAATTGAAAACGAATCCAATGCTCTATCAGCTAGTGGTACTTAACATTCAAAAATGCCACAACTACACGCGCCCAGAATACATATTCCGTTTAATTTTTCTCTCATATTCCAAATGCAATTAGGTTAATACAACAGTCATAGATAAGAAGATAAATTGGCTTAGATAAAAGAGAGTTACCTTCTACAAACAATATCGAGCAACTAGGAGACGAAAGTGTCAGTTACGGATCACTTGAACATATCTGGTAATTGAATCTCAAATATTATGGACGTTACTAAATATTTATTACGCCCAGCAATCTAGTAATGATCCGGAAAAAGCGGCTTGCCTGTCTTATCTGCCTTTTCAGTCATAAAAAAAGAAAAAAAAAAAAAGCAATATTTTGAAAATTTTGACTTATTAACCTTCGTTTGAATATCTCTGAGGGGTATAACTGGTTTTGAGAGGAATGCTGATCTTTGTCAATGAACTTTCGTTAATTGTTTTTGTGTTTCTCGTTTTTAATTATGGAAGTTCAAGTTACGGATCTCAATACAAGCCGCTATTAAGTTTAAACTGGTTGATCAACGTGATTAAATCACAAGCGTTCGCCATTTGCTGATTAAAACGTGTAATTTCCGGGGGGAAATGTCTAAAATTAATAAAAATTTCTCTATTTCTATTGTTTTTAAATGTTTTTAATTGCACATAGAATTAGTTTTTTCAACTGAGTACAGGGATATATTTGAATCTTATTTTTATATATTTTCCACATATCAAACTTATTTTCATTATGTTTAATTTCAAACAAATTGTTATAGAAATTATTTCTAGGTAACAGAATTAATATATTTCAAGGTTATGATTTTTGTAAGTTGAAATTATATACGGTTAATTATTTTACGCCACTTTAAATATTAAACGATTTTATACTTCTCAAAGCGTTAATACACTTAGACTCGAAATTTATCGAAGAACAATTCAAAAGATTGCGAAATTATTACAAAAGGACTAAGATGCTATTTGTTACAGAAATCAAAGTTCTAACTGTGAACGTGCTAAAATTTGAAAAAATGTAAAGATACATTTCTGTGGTTTCAGAAATAATGTTAGATTTTTATTTTCATGTATTAATTAGATTATAGTGTGTGAATTATATATAGCATTACTTATATAATTTTAAAAACTTAAAAGATGATATTTTAAGTATTGATATATTAGCTGAATTTAATTTTTAATTGCAAATTAAATATAAATTATATAATAATGTGTATTATCATACATAAAAAGTAAAAATTTGTTTTTTGTATGCGAATTATATAAAGTAAAAGTTCTTGTCATTACAAACTAATACATATCAGCATCATAGATTGGATTGCTTATATATTTTGGGGCAAGCATTTAAAAAATTAATTAGAAAAAGTTGTTTTTGTTTCAATAAAAAAAAACGATTTTTTTTTTTTTTTTTTTTGCCAGATCTTAGTGAAACAGGAGTAGGAAGAAATTTTTCATCACGAAGGGGGTGGGGTCTTTCGATCACTTTAACTCATATCACAAAATTGATTTTAAGCATCATTGATTATTTTCAAGGGGGAAAAACCTTTATGCTTAGTACGAAATTTTGAACATTAATTTTTTTCTGAAAAAAGAGCTAAAAATGTTATTATGCAAAGTTTTAAGTGTTCTATTTAAAATTTCACAATATGCAGAAATCTTTATGGAGGGGCATGTTATACCCTCCTCCCCACATATATATCTCCCTGCGTCGTTACACCACTGCCATGAATGTGAAAACCTTACGAAAGATTGAAATAGGAATGCTAAAACCTTTTTATTTTGTATTCTTGATACAATTTCACATTAAGTTATCCGACTACCCTAAAATTGTGAACTTTTCCAAAAATTTACAATTTTTTTCATGATTTTATTTTATAGACCATCTTATTAGCCTTATAAGAATACCAAGTTTATTATTTTCTGTTCACTAGAACAAAAGCTACAAGTGTTATAGTAGAAGCAGATGTCATTACTTTAAGCAAGATGTCATACTTTAAAACTCGTTTTACTCGAAATGTGTTGTTTTGAATATGCTCAAACGGATAGCGATTGCTCAAAAAATTTTAAAATAGTTAACTGAAATTTTTTTGTGTATGTTTTGTATTGTAGTAGTAAAAGTGTTTTAACCTTCAGATTTATCAATCACTGCTTTATTACAAAATTTACAGTCCATTATGTTATTATAATCACTGTTTTTTAAAGTAATTTCATATAGTAACTAAGATAAAGAACTCTAGTTTTTGTAAAAAAATTAAATATCTCTTATCCTGAAGGTCATTTCAAAAATGAATAACATAGAAACACATCAGAATTGAAAAATTGAAAATTTGTTCATAAACTATTGGTACAAAATGGGCCCCGTTTATGTTATTTTTTGTAAATATTTACCAATTTTTCCTCATTTTAGTAATTATAATTTCTGTTTCTCTTCTTAATTTTAGCATATTTTTCATAAAATGTACTAAGAAAATCTAAAAACCACAAAAAAAATCCCCATATTTCCATTTTTTTAAAAGTAGTCGCAAGTAGTAGGATACAGTAATTGCATCTTTCTTTATAAACAAACGTGTGTAAGAGCACTTTTGTCTGTTAGCTCTAGCCAGTTCAAAAGGTGTTGCAAAAAAGAAAAAGTTGAAATTCTTAACTTCGAGTGAAGCACGTTTAAGATTGATTCGTAATATTAGTTATATTTTATTTTTGTAAACTAGGAAATAACCATATATTAGTACAATAATATTCAATTACGTGTGCGTATTTTTCATGGCAGTAGAAAGTATTTACTTATTACACATATCTTTAATAGATACGACAAATTTCCAAGGAATATTCCTCGTATCAATATCAACAATTGTACATGATAGCGCATTGCGTCACTTTAACTGTCAATATACGACAAAGAATTGCATATTTTATTAGACTTAAAAATAATTAAAGATTGAATAACTCGCAAAAATAAAAAAAATTAAGCTCTGCTACGAGTATAATACAAAATTTCATAAGAAATACAAAACATAAATTACAGGAAAAAGCAATATCGGTTTCACAAGAAAATATGACGAAATCAACTAAATTAATCGAAATAAAGAAAAGTAATTTTTTTTGTTCAGAGAATCATATAAATAAGCCATTCATTATAATTCACGAAATACAGAAAATTACTTGTTTGAATGGAAATATGATAAAGAATTTGTAGCTGTAACCAGTAAACAAAACCTTAATTTTATGCATAAATGGTTTTCTTCATTAAAATCTTTTATTTTTTAGTGAAATTTGCGTAAAATTTTGACAAAAAAGAATTTGCCAATTAATCACAAATAGCAACTAATCTCATGAAGGTTATCAATTACAAATAAGCAATTATTCCCATGAAGGTCAATTGATTGCAGCAATAATTTTAATGAAGACCAGCACATGTACGAAAAACATAAAAAAAGCTAGTCACTCAACGTTTTAATAATTTACAGGTGTACATATAAGATTTTGCATAAAAATATGTTTCGCATACGTGTGTAAAATGTAGTGTGTAACTGAACAATGAGTACACACCACATATCGAAACACTGTGCAATATGGAGGGGAGGAGAATCAAAATTTTTTTTCAGAATTTCAAAATCTATTTATGAGGAAAAAATGTTCTCTGGTGTACACATGAAGGAAAAAATAAAATAAAATGAACTTTTTATGTTATGTACTGCTACACAAGTAAAATGAGGATTGCGTAGTTGAACTTTTGTATGGTAAAAAGTAAAATTAATTTCTGTTAAGAAAGAGACAGGTATTTTAATACTTTTTAACATTTATTGCAATGAGAGGACACCTAGTGAATAGTTACAAGAAAAAACATCCGTTACATTTACTAGCTTTCACAGTATTACATTCTTTTTTAAAACGATACTGTCAAAATGGCAAAAACGGAAGACGGACAAACGCTTGGATCGGACTGACTCAACAGTGAGGGGAGAGAGAGCTGTGGTTATAAAATGTTGCACGCACGCACACACACAGGGGCGTCTTAAGACATGGGCCAACTGGGTCCGGGCCCAAGGCCTCGCTTTCGGTGAGGCTTCTTGACTTTGTCTTAAAATCATAATCCGGATAATTTTTACGGTCAAACATTTTTCTCGTGCATATCGTTCAAAAAACGTAATTTCAAACTGCATATCAACTGGCAAAAGTGGTGAGACGTATTATTATGTGATGGTCGTTGTCTATGTCTAAGCCTATAGGACTAATACCAAAAACAATCATTCAACATATTTAGTCAAAATACGGTCATTAGTCGTGTCGGTTTGTATATATATGCCTAGGTGTTTGAGAGTGTAAGGCGTACACATCTGTGTTTCAAATTATCATTTAAACGAGTATTTGACACTCCTTGCTATGTACTTTCTACTTTTAAAGATCCCAGGTAAGGCCTATTTTTGCATGGGAGCTCAGAGCCTCAAAAAATCTTAAAATTTCTCTGGGCCTAGGGCCTCAAAGAGTCTTAAGACGTCCCTGCAGACGCATACACATTGTATTTTATATTAATCATTACTTAGCATTCACACATAGCAATTATCGCTTTTGGTTATTTATATTGAAGGAAAAAAAATATTTTGATTCTAAAATCATGTAATAAAAATTAAGTATTTTTCTTATTTTTCGAAACTTCAACCCCTTTGTGGCAGTACTAAAAATTTCGAAATTATTTTTAAAAAAAATATTTTCTTTTAATTTCCGTACTATATGAATCTTTTATGTACAGGAAAAGATATACCCCACTCTGTACAACCTTTCGCTATAGTATACGATTTCGAAAGAGCTAAACAATTAGAAATGTCTAAAAATACCCTTCAACTAGAAACACAAGTATTTAAAAAAAGCAGAGCAGTCATCCTGTTAGTCGACCGTCAACCATGATATCCGTTAAGCCGACGGGAAGAAGTCGAAGTAACAACAAAAAAATAAAAACATAAAGTGACTGAAGAACAGAAAGAATCCTCACAGTAAAAAAAATAAACAAAAATCGTTTCCTCTGGTGTTACTACTGTAAGCTACTTCTAGACTCAAATGAATGCATAGGTAATAAAACCAAATCCAACCGATGGCTATAAAAAGTAAAGAAATACAGAAAAAAAGTTTCTTAATTACTCTGCAGGTGGCGCTCGCAATAAAGGTTTTTTTTTTAACTTTATTATTATTATTGATTTTTTTCTTTCTTTTTCCTATCGGAGCAGCAGATAGTTACGTTGTTTTTGTTTCTTTATAGGCTTTTGTGGAACTGCAGTTTTAAGATAACAAAAGAAAAGGACCGAAGTAGCCCCGCTGATGCAGAAAGCGAAACGCGAAACAAAGTAAAGAAAAATCTAAACTTAAAAAAAAAATTATTTCAAGTTTTTTGTGGCAATGCGATTTGATCCGTTGTTTGCTCTGATTGGCTCGTTAGTGCTGGCTGCGTATGGGATATTTAAATTATTTATTTATTGTTTTTATCGATTATTGTGCTGTATAGTGAAACAGAAAAAAATTCTTCTAAAATTATGACTGTACTTGCGCAATATTTATTTTAATTGACGCGCAAGCGTTTTCAAAAAAGGATAAATATTTGCGAAATCCTTGTATGTGATATGAATAATTTTTCTTTTGAATATCGTTCTTCGCTCTTCTTAAATTAAGGTGTTTTTTTTTTTTAAATAAAAATGTGTGTGTGATCAATTCATCTATAAGGGTATAAACAAACAATTTTCAGAATTTCTTTCTGGAGCATTTTCGTTTTAACCCTTGTATAACTTGTTTTAATCTTGTAGCGTGACCTTATCGATAAGGGTGAAATCCTTTTCAAGCCCACATCTTTGGAGAAAAAGAAATACTAATTGTGTGTGGAAAATTGCGCTCGCTTCTTATTTTTCTATATTGGACTTCTATCCAATATAAGGACAATAATACTTCAAATTGCTGATAAATAAAGGTCTGGTCTAAAATTGGAATAGGTAAGCATAAAATTTCGAATCCGGAAATTTTTCTCACATTCAGTATGAAACTAATACATTCAGTAATGACTTCAATAAAAAAAATACCCCCATTCCGAAAATTTAAAAGTAAGTATTTTTATAGAATTTTTTCGGCATTATACAATATACAGATTTTTAAAAATGGTACTTTCGTTTTATCGCAACAATCGACAACGTTCAAGATAACTCGCCAAGTTGGCAACCCCAATTTCACACATTCCGTATGCTCTGAATTGACTGTCATGTGCTTCATTTCATATAATGTCACCAATAGGTTGCGATAATGCGTATGTACTTAAAAATTGTATTTATGATTAATTTTTAGTCAGAAAACAAACTTGTTAGTATTTTATTAATTTTTAAATTAAATTAAATATTAATTTAAACATTAAATTTTTCTAAAATTATATTAAATTTAGTTAAATATTTATAAACTTATTTTTAATGTATTGCATTTTATTAAGTTTGATGTTTGTTGGCGCCAGTTGGCGAGAATTCCTTTGTATAGATTTGCTCCGAGCCAACTGTTGCAATCTTTTGTATTCAGTTCAAAAAGTATAGCGATCCCATATGGTTGGGATCCGTTTCGCTTATTAAAATTTGTTAAATATACAGTCCATTAACTATTATAGCGGTAACAATGTATATATTTATTCAGTAACAAAAAAAGTTTGCAGATTTATTTAAAAAATATCCTAACAGGAGGAACCTGTTAAAGGTTTTGTGTAGGCATAATAATATGGAAAAATTTTGCATGGAATGAAGATGATAATTAAGTACAAATTAGTGGCAATTAATTTTAATATAAAACTTGTTCGGTTGCAAAGCCAAGAAAGAAAGCAGCAACAGCTTGAAGGAATCGAGATGAAAATGGTGGCTTCACAATTGTCCAGAAAAGTTACAATTTATTTTTTAAAAGTTCTTGGATTCCGTTGATTACTTATAAATTAAAGTAATGTATCAATCATTGTGTAAAAAATGTGAATTTTAGTAAGGATTACTAAATATTTATTTTGGTAAGAGAGTTGAAGAAGAGAAGCACACAATCTTGCCAACTCTTAGCTTTGTACAAAGTTGAGAAAATTGATATGATTGGTTGAGTTTCTCAAAAATGTTGAACCGAGGTTGAAACTGTTTCCATGCAATTTTTCGTATAGATTACATAATCGTACATGTGTGGTTTGTGGGGATGTGATTTAAAAGAAAATATTCTGTATGGGTTCAGGCCAATATTTTTCTCTTCGTTTGAACGTACTCTCAGTCATGGTGTTTTTTCTTTATTTATTTGCAATGATTTAAGGGTTAACAGTTTAAATAAGTATCCACACATATCAACGTTTGAGTAATGAAAGATAAGAATCACTGGGAGACTTGAAGCAGGGTAAATCAAGTGCAAGTTATAGGATATTTAAGGTAGCTTTGAGTGCAACTAGTGGAAACAATGTAATGAAACCAGATTCGTTGAGAAGAAGACAAAGCAAAGTCGCCCAAGAGCCACGACGACCATTGAAGATCGGTATTTGTCCATTTCAGTGAGGTATAAAGAGGATGCAGTTTATTTCTAAGCTGTATCATGAGCTTTATGCAGACACAAAAATCTACACCCACTCTTAAAGCGTAGTGTTTCCAAGGCTACTTGAGGAGCTGTTTGCCCGAAAATCCGTTGTTTGCGACTCTTCTGAGCGCAGCAAAGCCGATTTGGCATACATGATGTAGAACAGCGATCGCCAAATTTTGTGACCTCATGGACCAGTAAATTCATAATTTAAATCTTAAGGACCACTAATAGAATTTTTTACGCGTTAAATATATTGAAAAAAAAAACTGTGATCTAAGAACACAAAAAATGTACCTAGTTAATAAAATGAAGCTATTAATTTTAAACAAATTTTAAAAGCTTTATTAATAAACCGTAATAAAATAAGCAAAAACTTTAAAAGCAAAACAATTAAAAATGGTAAATTATATCAAACTTTTAGCATTAAACATTCCTATAAAATGGCGTTATTCTATGAAGTAGCTTTTTATAACTTTTCACGTATTGTATTGAATGAATTATGATTTTCAATGCATCTTAAAAGATAATTTAACGTGATGAGTAAACATATTCCACATTTTTCTGGGGACCAGAGAAAGTTTTTCGCCGACCACCACTTTGGCAACCTCTGATGTAGAGAACATCAATAGAATAGGAATACGTGGGAGACCATTCCAAACAAGTCCTCATACAGAACCACAGATTCTCAACAGGTCGACTTAGGAAGCCAATCCACTCTACATGTTCTACAAACCAACAGTCGAGAAGTGGAATGATTTGGAACGGCATCCTGTTCGGTTGTCGAATATTTCTCCATGTTCTGTAAATATTATGAAGCATCTGGATGAAATTTGGAACCTTTCTTTTGTTTTTTAAGAGATACAGTCGGCTCAGATTTCATTTTAAAGATGACAATGCTCATCAACGAAAAGCTAATCTGGACGACACATTTCTGGAAAGAAATGATTATTAACTGCACTTCTACTCGCATCCCAACTAGAATTTTTTCGTACCTAAAAATAGAGTTGCTGAAAAAATGGAAATAACTGCTTTAGTGATGCAAACTTTCTTATTTTTCAATTCCTAATATTATATATATATAGCTCACTCTCTCCCTGCATATATATACTTATAAATCTTGTTCAAATCTTCAATCGTTAATAAAATATTTTCTATTCATCCAATCAAGTTCAAATAATTTTTTTAAATCTTGTACTGGATGACACTTGATGTTACTATAGTTTTTTCAAATATTAGTTCATTATTTACAGTTGAATTAATTAATTACCGGTTTTCGACGCCAACTTAGATTTGTGTCCATTGTTGTAACAATGTAACTGTTAAAAAAATGACAAAAGTTGGCGTCGAAAACCGGTTTTTCAGCCAAACTAGCCAAACCGGGTGTGCATTGTTACAACACTGCGGACAAATCATGCTCTTTTTTTCTCAAATCCTATTAGTTCACTCTCTCCCTATATATATATATATATATCTTGTTCAAATTTTCAATCGTTAATAAATATACTTTCTATTCATCCATTCAAAGTAGGAATTGGCTTAAAAATGTTTTTTTAATGTTACTTATTCAGCATGAGTTCACGTTGTTTAAGCTATACAATCGTGAAAAGAGGCAATACTGCCAATTAACTTACTGTTTACTTTATCTTGTAATCTCTTTTTTAAACTTTCCTGTGCAGAGGAATTTAATGCACACATGTGTATTTGTACAATAACGTATGTTAGGTATTATGTGGTCTATTTCATCAAAATATATTGAGTACTTCTCGTGATATACTCAACCAAAAATGAAAATGGTCTTA
Organism: Trichonephila clavata; assembly: GCA_019973975.1. Taxonomy (NCBI): domain Eukaryota; kingdom Metazoa; phylum Arthropoda; class Arachnida; order Araneae; family Nephilidae; genus Trichonephila; species Trichonephila clavata. Next base: position 41,695 of record BMAO01011258.1, read on the forward strand.
ATTCTATTGTTGTTGTTTCCTTCCCTGCAGGGAAGGAATGAAAGTTGCCATTGCCTGTGAGACAGGTTGGACTTCTAAACGATAGATGGCGACACCACCTATCTCCACCTCCACAATTTTGGCATGGAACTGAAGGGGAGGGAAATATTCTCCAGCCCCCTGCACTCGTGGTTTCTGCTGCGACCGCCCACAAGACTTTCGGACCCACTGATTTAACGATCACGTACTCCGTCTATACTCTGTGGTATTCAGTGACATTGGGCATCGAACCCAAGCCCTCGGGTCTGGAGTCCGATGCTCTAACCACTAGGCTACCCACGGCCCTGAAAATACGAAACTGATTACGCGATACGTTACAAAACAATACCGAATGGCAACTCTTGACTCCACACCAATGATGTTAAATGTATTACAGTAGCAAATTTTATGTCTCAGAATACTTTAAATAAAGAAAAATTTGTAAATGTATAACTATTCTTTATTTATTTAAGCCGGGAATCTCTTAAAAGACTGTTTATTTGAATCTTAAATGGTCAGTGAAAATTTTATATACATTCTTTATTAAGTTCTCGAATTCAATTATGCAGAGTTTAAACATAACATTTAAGGTATCCGAACACGTTGAAAATGACCAAAATCAGTCAAGACAGAAATTTTTGTTTTTTATTTTATTGAATAGAGCTATCTTTTGACTTTACAAAACATACTTTGTTTTGTTTCTACGCTACCTAGAGGCCAAGTTACAATCAATTTTATAAAGTTAGAAAAACATGAAGTTGGTTTTGGATCTATCAGAAGTGGGCATTTAAAATTGCTCAAAATCTATCATGGCAAGTCTGATAACTTAAAATATTACGAATGTATTTCTATAAAACCTTTTGAACCTGATATTTATGTTATTTTCTAGAGAATGTACTAAATATTTCTTATTGTATGAATACTTTTTGAGCTATGGCTTGTTATTTAAATGATGTCTATAAAAAATGCAACATTTCTTATAATGTTTACTCAATCAGCTCTAAAATTTTCAAATTTTAATAAAAGATTAAAATTTTAGTACATTTTCTAGATAAATGCATCTTATTTGTTTTAGTAATACTTTTACTAATATATGTTTATTATTTTTTTCTCTTTGAAGTTTTTCAAAAATATTGCTAAAATTTCACTTATAATTGTAATTTTTGTAAAATTCAGGTAATTTATTTTAAATTTTGATAGTTAAATATATATAATATTTATTGGTATTGATTCCTAAAAGTGCACTTATAATGTTTTAGTATACTATTTCGTAAAAAGTTCTCCGAACTGTTCGATATCTTAATACCTTAAACATTTATGTGCAAAGTAAAATCATCTTTGTTTCTTTTAAACTTCCTTATTAATAATAGAATGGAGCTGCTCAACCATTTTATTTAAGATTAATATTAAACAATCTTTTAAAGTGATTAATGGATTAAATTCAGGAGTGTGTGTGTGTGTGTCATGTGATAAATACAATCACATGTTCTCACTGAATTCAAACTGATATTAGACTCATAGATGCAAAATTTTAAAAAAATTCAAATTTGTGATAATTGAATAAAGATGCTCACAAACATTAAAGTTCCTTAAAAACTTTTTCAAAATAAAATATTTTTATTTAGCGTGTACTTTTAAGGTATCCGAATACTTGAGACAACTTAAAAAAAAAAAAATGGAGGTATGGGAATTTTTTTTGTTGTTTTTAGATTTTTTTAGTACATTTCAAGAAAAATATGCTAAAATTAAGAATAGAAAAAGAAATTATTATTACTAAAATGGGACAAAATGGGTAAAAAATTTACAAAAAGTAACATAAACGCCGCTCATTCTGTTCCAAAAGTTTATGAACAGATTTTCAATTCTGATGTGTAGCCATGCTATTCATTTTTGAAATGACCATTAGGATAAGAGATATTTTAATTTTTACAAAAATTAGAGCCCTTTATCTTTGTTATTACATGAAATTGCTTGAAAAAACAGTGATTATATTCACATAAGGACTGTAAATTTTGTAATAAAACAGTGATTGATAAATCTGAAGGTTGAAACACACTTCTACTATTATACAGAACATACACAAAAAAATTCAGTTATTTATTTTCGAAACTTTTTTACGAATCGTGGTCCCGTTTGAGTATTTTAAATAAAAACACATTTCGAGTAAAACGCGTTTTAAAGTATGACACATATATCTTGCTTAAGTTTGGGCATCTGCTTTTACTAAAATACTTGCAGTTTTTGTTCTAAAAAACGGAAAATAATAAACTTGGCATTTTTATAAAGCAAATAAGATGGCCTATAAAATAAAAGCATAAAAAAATTGTCAATTTTTGGCAAAATTCGTAATTTCTGGGTAGTCGGATACCCATAAATCAATAGCAAATTATTTACCTACCTACCTATTAGCCTATTATTATTGCTTACAAATATATACTTTTTGAAAGAATCTGCTAAAGTTGGCAACAGCGAAACACGTGATTGCATTTATCATGTGTCCAGTGACGCACAAAAGGGAATGGGGTCCTCCTCAGGTCCATACCCTCCCGAAAAAAAACCTTAGATTTTTTTTCGATTGATTATAATCTTATGTATATGTAGTACGTAAAATTTAATTAATTTTATTAATCAATGCTAATTATTTATTCAATAATTAATTTTGTACCTTTTTTTTATTCCCGAAAATCGACAAAATCAAAAGAATATGTTGAGCGGCATATTGGAGCATGATACGAGAATAGTGGACTTCCGATCTTGGACCTCCCCACACCTTAAGATAAATATTCTTGTGTTTGCAACTGCATATGACTATGACATCACATAAATTTGAAACTGATTGGATAAAAATGCGTATTTGTAGTTATGTGACTATGACGTCACACGAATTTAGCCCTTTAAATTTTTCATTAGTTTCTTTAGTTTTCACAAGGACAAAAAAGAAGAGGGATTTAAAGCATACTAAACTGATAAAAGCTCATACATATCTCCTAAATTCCTATTTCTAAAATAAATAATTATTTTAAATGTTTAAGTTTGGGATTAGGGAAGCCAAAAAGGTAATTAACAAAAAAATTTATTCAAAACTTCCATCAAACCTCTTGTTTTATACATTAAGTATAAATTTTTTTCATAACTGCCTTTTAAGCGAATGGTAATCAAAATAGCATAACATTATTTATGATTACAGTCTAATTTTTTCATGCACTCAATTAAATAGTTCAATATTATTCATGAAAAATTCTACCAACTGTTTTATTCAAGATGTCTATAAAATTAAATTATTAGATCCAGCTACAATGTATCACGAAAAAGGATTTGTTACACAATTTAATAGTCTATGATTATGAAAAGAATCATGGCTCCATTTATGACTTGTGCAGCAATTTAATTTTTGTCTTTTTATAAATTCCATTAATACTCATAATTGATTAGTTTCGTGTTTATATTTCATACATCGCTTCTCTTTTTCTTGTTATTCGAAAGAGACTAACGGTTCAGGTATTCAATATTTAATCGCTCTCTCTTCTCTGAAGGCCAAAATCATTTCATTTTTTCCCAATTAATCTTACGGAAATTCCTATTCGGGAAAATCACACTGGAGGAAGCTTTAATTTTCTCTCCACAGTCGTAAAAAAATGTCTGTCAGAGAATTATATAAATGCTTAAAGAATTCTGTGTGTGTGAAGCAGTTACTTGTTAATTGTAAGCTTTGGCCTTGGCATACATGGACGCCAAAAACATTTATAATAAAATTTGCTATGAGTGATAATGAGAGAGGGGGAATCAATTAATATTACTTTAATTTATTTTCAAATCCCAGAAACCACAAAGTGGAATTTAGATGAATAATGAGCTATATCAACATTTGAAAAAAAAAATATATGTTTTGCAAGAAAAATATAAGAATTAAGAAACTCGCATGTTGTTTTCAAAAAATAAACTTAAGGGGAAACAAGTAATACATAAAAAAATTTTAAGTCAATTCCTACTTTGAATGGATGGATAGAAAGTATTGTATTAAGGATTGAAAATTTAACAAGTATATATATATATATATTACGGAGAGAGTGAACTAGTAGTAGGAATTGAAAAAAAAAACATGATTTGTCTGCAATGTTGTAACAATGCACATCCGTTTGGCTGCAAAACAGGTTTTCGACACCAACTCTTTTGTCATTGTTTCAACAGTTACTTTGTTACAACAATGGAGATAGATCTAAGTTGCGTCGAAAACCAGTAATTATAGTTAATTAATATCTGAATAAACGGTATTAACATCAAGTGTCATCCAGTACAAGTTTTAAAAAAATATTTGAACTTGATTGTATGAATATAAAGTATTTTATTAACGATTGAAAATTTGAACAAGATAAATATATAGAGAGTGAGCTAATAGTAGGAATTGAAAAAAGATAAACGAATTTAAAAATATAAACTCTTTCTTATAAAAAATGTATTCTTATTATTTAGTAATATATGTATATGTGTGATACAATGATTCCGAGTAGGTCGTTGCCGCGGTAGCTTACTGGTTACGGTCACAAACTCGTGGCAGGCATATCACGGGTTCAAATCCTAGTGCCACTGATAGACCGCTGTGCAGAGGAGATGATGCACGTTAAATCTAAGACATAAAGTCCTTCCACTGGCGTGTTGCGGTAGTTTGGAGAGTAGGGTACCAACTCAGGTACCGTCCTTGTCACTTGACAGAGGCTGAAAATTATGAAGTTCGTTACCTTTCGCCCTCGGTTGATATAAAGTGCGAAGTTCACTCGCTTATCGCTGTTTATATTTTGAATGCAACGCATTTGTGAAAATTCTGAATATCATTCTCCAAAACAAAGTAATTGTAGCTGTTTGTACTCAAACTTCCAGAAATTCAATTAAAATTATCGAACTGGCATCATAATCCCGAATGCAAATTTCAAATTTCATTTAAATTGTGAAAATAATACGTTATTCATATATGTGGTAGAAAAAGATAGAAATATTTCGAAAAATGATTTAATTTATTGTGCCTTATATAAAATTATATTTCCTATTTTTTTAATGTCTCAAGTCTAAATGTTATGTTAAAAGACTTGTTAAATGTTAAGACTGGAGATCAAGAATCCTCAATATAAGACTAAAGTATAATTAAACGTAAGCGTAATTTTTTAAAAAAATATTGCATTTCTCAAGGTGCTTAAAATTATTTTATATTATAACAAATGAAAGCAAAGATGCACTACACGAGATTTTTATTATACAGAAATTAAGGAATCAGTAAATTTTCTACTATAAAATATATTTACATATATTTAGCAAAAAAAAAAAAATCCTTTCTTTATATTTATCGTTAAAATCTGCAATCTTCCTTCTCTATAAATCTATTTTTTGAAAAGAAAAAATAATTCCATTGACTTTTTTTACGACATCAGATAAAATTGTACTTTATTTTTCTTCTAATTTGAATAT